>JAHBCN010022068.1:0-13610 GCA_019359885.1 Listronotus oregonensis | reverse complement strand
AAAAAATTTAAAACCAAAGACACTAATAAATAACTGTAGATGTGAAGCAAGTGAATATCAAAGAGAAGAAAAGAACAGATGATGGGAGACTTGGAAGTTTTATTGCGCGTGAAAAAAATGAAGGAAAAGAAAGTAAGACAAAGAAATTTAGTATATCATAAAAAAAGACATTTAAAGCCCCGGGGTTTTTAAAAGGCATAAATATTATCAAAAAAATATGAAAGCATCAAAAGCAAGGGATTGGTATGAAAAAAGAATTCACGAATTTTTTTTTTGATATGAGGGAAAAGGGAAAGGGGGAATTTTAAAAATATTTGTTTAATTGATAAATGCATTTACGTTACTGAAGAAAGGGGAAAGAACACAGATTTGTTGAAACGAGGACGCAATATCCACAGAAAGAAATTTTTGGGGGGGTTTTTTTGGACAACGTATTATTACTATTAGATATTATTATTACCTTTTTTTTCTTAATCAAAATTTGAACCCAAATATTGTTCCGAGACACCCCGAAAAAAACACGGCCCCTGGTTTTACACCTTTTTATTGATATAGGTTTACAAATGTTTTATGGAAACACTTCAACGTAACGTAATAATGACAACTGTTTAACCTTTAACTGTTTAACTTTTTCCGTCGGAATAAAAAATAAAGGCCCGTGTGGATTTCCTTCGCGCATTATATAAATGTGGAAAAGAAGGAAAAAGTCTGGAAAATCAGAATTGTGGAAGAATTATTTTACTACAGGATGCCAGAAAAGTGTGAAAAGGATGTTCCACCCCCCTCGGATAACCCAATGACCTTAAAAAGGGGAAAACTAAGGTAACCAAATTTTTAAACCCTAAATAAAAAATTTTTAACCCCTTTAACATGTTATTAACTAAATACTAACTAAAGCCCAAAATATTATTTGGAACTACTAAAGAACAAATTTTATTTATTTAAATGATGCCTCTAGGAAAATTATCGGAAGTTTGGTACCAAATGGATGGCGTCCAGCAAAATACCCGGTTGTTCGGGAATATTTCACATGTTTTTAATAAAAAGTTGGTAATTTTGGGGCCCAATTTTTCCAAATTTTAGGGGGGGAACACGAATCTGAAAATTTTTTGGGGAAATTTTGTTTTAGATACCCATAAAAACTTGAAAATAAACAACCCATTTAATTTTCCTTCTTTTTTAAGAATTTGTTTTTTTCACTAAATTGGAACACAATAGTTAAAAAACCTTTAAAACGGGTTTTTTTTATTTATTTTATACCTTTTTTTTATTAAATTTTAAAAATTCCTTTAAACGCCCAACCAGGTATACAATAGGGTTTTTAAGCAAACATGGCCCTCCGTTTGAAAGTGATACTTGGAATTTAATGAAGAAAAGGTGTAAAATAAACATAAAAAAGTTTTTAAAAAATTTTTTTAAAAATTTTTCCCCCTTTTGTAAAAAAAAAATTTGTACAAAAAAAAAGGGGGAAATATGCAAATGAGGTTGTTCATTTTAAGTTTGATGATGGTTTCGAAAAAGAAACGTTTTCCCCCGGTTTTTAGATTCGTGATCCCCTCAAAAAACCCCCGTATAAATTTGGTCAAAAAGGGGCGGGCCACTTTTTTTGATAATTCCAAATTTTTTGACCTACATCCCCCATTAATGGGCCAGCCAGGTTTCCTGATATTTCGCCAAATAACTTTAAAAAAAAACAAACATACAAGGATAAAAAATTGCTAATCAAGACGAGTTAAAAAACAATTTCTGCAGAATGCAATAAAATTCAATTTACCAGCTAGCCAATGTAAGAAGAAATTTTATGAAGGTCTGGTTTATTGTCTAGCAGCCAATGGAAATTTTTTTAATTTATCTCCCAAAACATTTGTAATAGTATTAATAATTTACTAAAGCATGGTAATATTGTAACTCCCCCGTTTTTGAGATTTTTTTTTTAGTTTAGTTTAACTTAACTTAATTCTATTTTTTTAAAAATATAAAAATTTAAAATTTAAAATGAAAACGTTAATTTACAACCAACTGTTATTTTTATTGTTGTTCATAAATATTAAAAATCTATTAGCAAATGGTGTAACAAAAAAATCTAAAGTTTTTACCCTGGACGTAGATTTGCATGCTCTTAAATAAAGTTTCATAGAATTTTTCTCCAAAAAATTGGGAAGAATTATATAACCCGAATGCACAACCCTGATTACTAACGTTTAAAAACCGCCAGAAGCTGTAAAAAAATTTTTGTTTTTAATTAATTAAAAAGACTTCCTTTTTTTATTAATATTTCACTAATATTGAATTTATACATGATGTACAAGTGATTTACATAAGCAAATCGCTAAAGGTTTACTTTTAATTATTTATTATTTCGTAAGAACAATCGTAAAAACCTAGGGACCTTTTTGTCTAGCATAAGCACGCTGCTAATTGGCCTCTGAAAATAGGCTTAATTAGTAATCGCAATTTAAAAAAATCATTTACTTTTTTTACATAAATAGACTATTAACCCATTTTTTTTCTACCCTATTAGAAAAATTAACACGTGCCCCATTGTAGTAAATTGGTTCTGGAAAAAAATTTACTATAAGTAGACATACCTTCATGCTTTTGTTTAGATTAGCAATTACGAATATGAATTTTAATTGTTAATTATTATAATGAAATTCTTTTATATATGCATTATGTAATTTTTTAGGATTTATATACATGATGGTCTTGCAGACCGAGAAGTAAATTATAGAGATATATAGAAGAACGACATTTTTTGCGGTTTGACTTTTAGTTATAAAATAAAAAATGTTGACTTTTAGTCAGTATAGTTAAATGTGTTTATACAGTGCGAATATCTAACTTGAAATAACTTCAATAATTTAAAAACAAGTCATTTTTTGGAAAAATGCTCGGACCCGACGAGTAGTATTTTTAGTCGCGTTCTTTTCCATAAAGAAATAGTTATACAGTATGTCCCAAATTTGAGATATGGCGTTATCGATATTTTTTTTAATCGGTATATGTTTTTTCAGTAAATGCTAAATGGGGTTAGGAATTTTTGACCATTGCGAATCGATCACGCATGTCGAAATTTGGGGTTTAGAAAAAACTTTTTTATGATACACCCTATATATTTAAAATTTAAAAACAACTATCCCGCTGTATGCAAAATCAAAAATAAAAACTTTTTACTCTTAATCAAAAATCAAAATTTGACAGCTGTCATCCTGTTATAATGGTTTAGGATGCCGATATCAAAAAAAAACATAGGATCTTTTTTTGTTGGCAATGTCATTTTCGTTATCAAGTGTGATTACTAAATATATAGTGTGTTTCATAAAGCAGTTCGGGAGGGTCGTAAATCCCTTGCTCCAAATTTTCAGCGTATAATAATAAAGCATTATCAATGTGACTAAAATATGCTTCTCTTCTTCTTCTTCTTCTCTGGGAGCCGTCTTGATTCACTACCGGAGGCAGCGCAGCCTCTTGGGCTTTTTGTGCCTAATCTCCCATTATCTTTTATACCAATCATCCCATTAGTCTTGTTCCTTTTACAAGTCTGGGTTATACAGACTTGTAAAGGAAGAAACTGGTTGGTAGATATATTCCTGTGGGCTCATTTCCTGTTGCCCAAATGATGCCTGTCTTTTGTGATTCAATGCTACACATTCGCACAGGATATGGTAAGCTATTTCTTCCCCCTCGACGCACATTCTGCAACTTGGGTCCCCATTGTATGAGCCTATCTTGTGTAGGTGTCCTCTTAGGTTATCGTGCCCTGTTAGTAACCCTACTGTTATGCAAAGTCTTTTCCTACTTTGTCTGAGTAGTTCTTCCTTCGTTCTTTTGGATGGGCCTTTTTTGAAGCTTTTTTTCCATGTCTAATTCTACTGAGGTTTCCCCAGTATTCATCGTGTTTGTTTGGCATCCATTCCCTGGTTTGCCCTCGTGCTATGGTTTTGGTCACTAAAAGGGCAGGTTCTGGTCCAAAGTATGGTGTGGATCAGAATCAGATCAGCTCATCCGTTTTTTCGTTGCCTTTTATTCCCGGATGTCCTGGTACCCACAAGAGAGTTATTCTGTTGCGCTCTTCCAGGAATTCCAGTTCTTTTTGGCATTCCCATGTCAGCTTGGACGTTACATTGGGGTTTACTAGTGCCCCCAGTAACGCTAGGCTGTCTGTTATTATGCAGATCCGCTTGTTTTTATAAGCCCTCCTGTTATTTTCTTTTGGACAGTGCAGTAAAGCACATATTTCCGTTTAAAATTTTTAAAAAATGTTTTATTTTTTAAGTAAAATTCTGTTATTAAATAGCTTCGAAGAAAAATTTAAAATTGCCTTGTCATATGAAGTTTCTGCTCACGGACTTTAAACAGCTTAGAGCGAATTTCTCTCCATGGTAGGGAAACGGAATACTATCAATTCCCTTTAACCCTCCCGTTCCCCCCCCCCCGCAATCAGAGTCCAACCCGCCACACTTGCATATGAACTCATCCGCTGTAGCTCTGTAATTTTTTAAGTAGCTACAATTCGACAACACTGTCAAAAAAGTCCGCAGAGCAATGAACCAAACTATAAGTCCAAATCATTTCCAGTGGCATTTAATGGTGATTTTCGGGGGTTGGGGGGGTTTTCGGATTTTGTGCCGTGGAAACTTTTCCTCAGCGTGTTGAGAACTATGCAAAGGTTGAAAACAATTGGTCGAAAACCATTTTCCATAAGTAAATTGCAGACCCTTTTATGACAAAGAGATATTTTTTATTATAGTGGTATTATAAAGATTAAAAACTTGTGGCTATATCTTACACTAAATGTGGAACTAGGACGTCAAGTAGTTATAGACTGATTTTCGATTTAGATGAGCTGTTAACAAATTTCCCTTTTTCAGCTCCATCACGCTGGAACCCGCTTTAAAAATTATAAATATTTCTGAGCAGTAAATATTGCAAATAATGTAGTTGCTACTATGAGATTACTGCACAATCGTTAGTAGTTTTGTAGTGACAAAAGAAAATTTTACTTGATGCAAGTACACAAAACATCGCATATTACAAAAAATAATGTAGGCACAAAAAAGTGCGACATGTACTCAAAAACTACAAACGATGCTAATGAATGTAAACTTAATTTTTGTAGTTTTAGTAATTAGACCGAAAAAATTATAAATACATTTCTGAGGAGTAATTATTGCAAATAATGTAATTGCTACGGGGGGATTAATGTTCACTTGTTCGTAGTTTTTGTAGTTAAATTTTTTTTTTACTTGATGCGAGTCACAAAATATCGTATAAAAAAAAAAAAATATATATAGCATATTTCAAAAATAATGGAAGAAAAAAAAAGTGCCACATGTGTTAAAAAACTACAATCGATGCAAGGAATAGTAAACTTAATTTATTTGTAGTATCAATGAACTACAAACATTGAGCATTAATCTCACTAGTGCAAAAATGTATTTATAATTTTTTCAGTCTAATTATTAAAACAAAAAAAAAAAATGAGTTTACTACATTCATTAGGATCGTTTTAATTTTTGAGTACACGCACTTTTGTGCCTTCATTTTTTTTCGTAATATGCGATAATTTGTGTACTGCATTAGGTTTTTTTTTTTTTTCTACAAAAAACTACAAACGATCTTAATTACATTATTTGCTAATTACTGCTCAGAAATGTATTTACAATTTTTTCGGTTTAATTATTAAAACTAAAAAAAAAGGTTTATACATTCAGTAAGGTTTGTAGTTTAAAATAAAATAAAAAATTTGGGGTATTTTTTAAAGGGGGGTTTAGCGAAATGGGGCTCAGTCTTCCACCTAAACTTTTTATCTGAATTTCCAGTTTTTATTCTGCCATTAAATCTGCTACGTTAGGTGGTTTCGCGGTAGAAATGCTGGGGTACCACTAGTGATGAGAAAAAGACCAAGACCAAGACCGGGCTAGTCTTGGTCGGTCTTGGTCTTCAAGCCTGGTCTTGGTCTTGGTCTTGCAACCAAGGGAAGGTTTGGGGTCTTGGTCTTGGTCTTGCACCAGCCGGTCTTGGTCTTGGTCTTGGTCTTGCTGCAAGAGTCTTGCTGGTCTTTTTTTTTTGGGGGGTAATAATTTAAACTAAGTAATCTTAAATAAAATATTTTTTTTAATACTTAAATATAAATGAAGATGGGGACTTTTTTTTTTTGCTTTAAAATTTTAAAATATACCAATTTTAATCTTAAACGTCTTTGAATTATTTGATTACAAAGCATATTTTAAATGAAGGCGTTTATTTATTTATAGCAGCAAAAATTTGGACCCCGACCAGCGCAGCACCCCAGTTCACCTCCAAACCTATCTTTAAAAAAAACCCCAGGGGGGTTTTAAATTTTTTTTCCGCCCATAGGCTAATAAATTTTTGCCGCCCAAAAAAGTCAATTTTTTTGAATGTAAACTCTATTTTTGGTTAAATTAAGACAAACCTTCTTTTATACTTTTTGGGGATATTTAAACATTTTGGAAAAGTTATAAATTTTTTTTTTTGATGAAGCAGATAAAATTAAAGCAAATACAAAACTGTGTACGGGGGGCAAAAAAAAAAAAGATTTTTAAATTTTAACCAAATTTAAATTTATTGAAAATAATTTTGATATGTAATCATTGGTTTCTAATTCAAAAAAAAGTTTTTAAAAAAAATTTGCAGATAAAGGGGGGCCCAATAGGACAAAGCTCGATATCCCGACATCGTCCATTATAGTGAAAAACTAGACATCCAAAATTATAGACAAAAAGGGAAAAAGTAAAACTATTTTCTATTCCAAATTTTTTGATCAACACGCCACTCAAGAACTTTTCCCTTTTTTTTAGCTTTTCCAAACAAAAAATATGGCGAAAATCAATTTAGAAAAATCGCCACCCTGTATATTATGCTAAAATTGTTTTTTAAGGAACAATGTCGACGTAAATGGTTTTTAAATTTTTTTTGGTTTTATTTTCGTCTAAACCGGAAGTGTTTTTCAATCCATTTAAAAAAAAGTTTTCCTTTATCACATGGCAAATATTTTTTTATTAATCCATTATTTCATTATCTTAATTTTAAGAAGAAACAAAAGGTGCTACCTCTTACAATGTGAAACAAAGATAATGTATTTCGGGGTTTTGAAGTTTTTTTTATCCACCCTGTAAGTGGCATCCGATAGCAATTTTAAAAAACATTAAAATTTGAAAGTAAATTCCAGCTTTCATAATTTTTTTTAATTTTCTCTGTCGAAACGATTTGGGGGATGTCAAGTTTTTTGGACCATTGAGTCACCATCTCATTATTTACATGTTATTAAATTTTCGTTATCGTTGTTAAAGAACTATAGAACAAAAGAACAAAGTGATTTGTGAATTATTATTTTATTTAAGAAACTCTTACTTATTAAAAAACCCCTCTTTTGGCAGTTCTTGACACATTTTTGTCATGTCTGTATGAAATGCCTCTGTATATTAAATATAACAAAAAAATATTACAATATAAAAAAATAGCAGAAGTGCAAGAGTCTTGCAGGTCGGTCTTGGTCTTACGTAGTCTTGCATCCCCTTTGGTCTTGGTCTTGCGGTCTTGCATACCTCGGTCTTGGTTTGGTTTGGTTTTCAACCCCGGTCTTGGTCTTGGTCTTGAAGCGTTTTTGGGCTTGGTCTTGCTCGCCAAAAACCAAGCCCAAGAAAGCCGGTCCCTCACCTGGTCCACAACCCATTGGTGAATAATTTCGTTCGTTTGGACTGAAATGCAAGTGCAAGGCAATGCAGATGTCTTTTTTACCTCATCCTCAGTTAATATTGAATTAGAAATTTTATGTTCGCTTTGGGAAATAAATTTAATGACTTTTGCGGCGTTGTCGTGTTGATAAGTTTTTCCCAAAAAAAAATTAACTGACTATTAAAGGCTTTTGAGCTTTAAAATCATCTGAAAGATTAACCGATGCGATAAACCGTTAAATACTGAAAGGAAAATTTTAAAAAAAAATTTTTTTTAAAAAAAAAATTTAAAAAAATGGGGAAAATAAAAAAGTTTTTATAAAAAATTTTTTTTCTACCCTTACAATAAAATGAGGAAAACGTTTAAAAAAATTGGAAAATATTTCCCCCAAAACAATTTTCCTACAAAACGCTGAGAAGGGTTCCCTTTTTTTTTAAGTAATAACGTTTAAAATTTACTAAACAAATGTCCAGTTTAGTTGAATCAAGCAGCAGTTTGGTTGTTTTACACGAAGACAGACTAATGCGCGGCGCGTCTTTAATTACGCACCTATCAAAACCTTCCAATTGTGTCGAGGACCGGACGGTCGATGTCGATTCAATGGGCGCCCTGCTTTATTTTCACTGGATTTTTTTAAAGTTTAGCATATATGTTTTTTTTTAAAGTAGTCCTATTATAAGGAATTCAAAAAAATTTTTACTTCAATGACAGACAGCTGGGGCCTGCGGCCGCCCCCCTTTGGGGCCCCCTTGTGTGCATGCGCTGCACACCGTAGGCAGGGCCGGATTTAACTTTTGCCGCCCATAGGCTTATATATTTTTGCCCCCCAAAATACCTCTATTTTTTTGGGATATTAGAACGAAAAATTTAGCATTAAAGAATGTAAACTTCACTACAATTTTATAAAAATTTTATAAACAAATTTAACAAAAGTAAGTCATACAGAAAAGTAAAACCCAATTTTTTAAAAAAAAAATTTTATAATATAAGAACAAAAAAAAAAATTAAAATATAAAAAAAAAAGGTCTTTTTTGAACTACAATTTTTATAGGCAAAACCCTGTACTAACATTTTTCTTAAATTTTTTTTTAAAAACTTTTATATCATTAAAATTTACGATCTCTTTTTTTTTAAAAATTAGGGGAAATTTACCCCCCAAAAATTTGCCGCCGTAGGCTGCAGCCTACTCAGCCTATTTTAAATCCCCCCTTTCTTGGATCGGCCCTAAGCATAGTGTCACTTATTTTATCACATCGCATTTAAATTTGTAGTCCGGAAAAAAAATTTTTCCGGATCCAGTATAAAATTATTTCCTGACTTGCCCGGGAAAAAAAATTTTCCCCCATCCAGTACCGAAAGAGTAATTTAAAAACATATTACAGTACAGTATGAAATAAAATTCTAAACATTTTTGTTTGCCTCAAAAAACTTATTTGAGTTTTTTTTTGAACAGCTTGTAAGACAATGGGCGCCCCCAATATGGCTGTCACCAGAAGAAAAATTTATGCCACTAAACGTGGAAGAGTTTTTGGAAAACATGAACATTGCGGATGAAACAGGAAAAATATTAACTGAAAGTAGGCATTTCGGCCGATTTTTTCATTTAATTCCAAAAAAATTTTTTGTTCCAAACCAACCTTTGGTAAGATTTAACATTATCGAGTGCTTTTATATCAATATCTTGAAGTTGGCATGAGTTAAAATTTAAAACACTTAAAAGTAACTGAAATTATTT
Source organism: Listronotus oregonensis (assembly GCA_019359885.1). Lineage (NCBI taxonomy): Eukaryota > Metazoa > Arthropoda > Insecta > Coleoptera > Curculionidae > Listronotus > Listronotus oregonensis. Next base: position 4,177 of record JAHBCN010022068.1, on the reverse strand, counting down.
CTTAAACCGAAAAAAATTGGGATTGTGTTTACTAGAGCCGGTTAAAAATTTTTTTATAAAGGGTTTGCCGGATTTATATCAGAACAAAAATTTGGGGATTTTTTTTGGAAGCAGATTTAATTTAAAATATATTTGATTTTTACCCGCAGGGGGTAGTAAAAACGGGGGGTTTTGCAACGTTAGCAATTATTTCTAGTGAATATATTTTGTAAAATATTTTATTGGGGTTTAAAATTTTGGTTAGTAATTTGAAAAAAAAGGCATTTTGGGGCCCTTTTATACTAGTGACAGCGAAACTGAGAATTATTATGCTAATTTAGAGTCGACTTAGCGGAAATTTTAAACAAAAACCCACACGTTCAAACTCAACGAGTTATTTTAAATATTTATTTTTGTCTTAAGAGTGAAAGTAGTTTTCTTCACCAAACAAAATTGTAAATAGAATTTTGGGGAATTAACAAAGTTAGTTGTTCATCTATTTTTAGGATAAGTGTAAATAACGACTCAAGTTCTGAATACCGATAGTGAATCATAAAATTTTCTCCTAAAACCAAAAATCTTTCAATAGTTAAGTGTCAATCAAATTATGAATAAAAAAATAACTAATTATATATATATATATATATATATATATATATATATATATATATATATATATATATATATATATATATATATATATATATATATATATATATATATATATATATATATATTTTTTTATAAAATATTTAAAAATATAAATATATAATTTATTTAAAAAATTTATTTTTTATATTTAATTATTTATAAATAATTAAATTTTTTTAATTTTTTTATTTTAAAATTTTATTTTAATAATTTTTTTATTATAATTTAAATAAATAAAAATTTATTTTTTTAATAAAAAATTATTAATATAAATATAAATTAATTTTTATTTATTTTATTAAAATATATTAAATTAATTATTAAAATTTTATTTATTTATAAATTTTTTTAAAAAAAAATTAAATTTAATTTTATTTATTTAAAAAAATTTTTTAAATTTTATATATATTTATTTATTTAAATTTAAATAAATTTTAAATTTTTTATTAAAATTAATAAATTATATATTAATTTAAAAAATATTTAATTTTTTTTATTAAATAATTTTTAATTATATATATTTTTCCCCCCCTTTTAATATTTTAAAATAAATTTTAAAAACAAAAAAAAATATATTTTTATTTTTTTAATATAAAATAATTTTAATATAATAAAAAAAAATTTTTAATTTTTTTACAGTGATATTGGTGACCATAAACAAATATTATTAACATTATGCTAATATTATCGTCCCAAAATACCATTCAAAAAAAAAAAACGTTTTCCGCTTCCCCGAGATTCCGATTAAAGGAAACTTTTAAATAAATTGGTATCGTTTAAAAAAAATATCCCCTGAAATTATTTCGTCCGTTCGCGATCGGGGAGTCGCCGGTTTTCTTGAAGCCAAAACATCAAAGGTTTATATGAAAGTGACCTAACCTATACAGGCGCACCGTACTGCGAACATAGGAGGCTCCGGACAATTTTGGATGTACCCAATTCTAAAATACCAATAATAATTTTGTGGTTGCATCTCAACTTCCGTCTCGTTTTTCACGTGGCGCATTTTGGTTAGGACTGGTGGGGAGGGGGGAAAAATTTAAAAAAAATTTTTCGCCAGTTTAGTTGTTTACTCGTTTTTATTTTCAGTAAGAGGATGCAGTGTTTATAAAGTGGGAGCTAGCTAGCGTCAACCGACTTCGATCTGATTTCTTATCAGTCAAAATTTTAAAAAATTAGTTGCTTACGAGACCGCAACGTTTGCTGCTTAAAAACCAAACAGTTTTTCATAATAAAATAAAAAAATTTTCAAATAAATAATGGAACGTAGAAAATATTTTTAAGAAAATAATTTAATGTGCATTCATAGAATAAAAAAAAAAAACTATTTTTCAAGTTATCAAAAGATCAAATAAACCACCTTCTTGAGCCAAACAATAACCAAGATTGTCATAAAAACGCCTTCTGACATTTGCGAATGTTAAGGGTAATAATCCAAAATTTTCCCAAATTTCCCCCTTTGTAATTGCAATTTTGTAGATTATTAGCCCTATTCTCCTGGAAACCATAAATTTATGATTTTACGTGACCTCAGAGAAAAAATCGTTTTGGGGAGACCATGAAGTGGAAATGTCGATTCATCAGTAAAAAAAAGTTTCTTATAAAATTTTCAGTTATTTTTCATTTCAATTACAGTTTCAAAAATTGTTTGTCTAAAATGATTATCAGGGAAAATTTCATTGGGGTTTTTTTTTTTTCTAGGATCGGTATTAATTTTTTCAGCATCTTTTCCCCCGATCTTCTGCTCAAAAAAACCGTTCTGCAATTGTATTAATGGAAAAGTAGGATTTTTAATAACACTTGCCACTACCATAATTTTTTCATTTCCCTTTGTTTTTTTTTTTTTAGGCACTATCATGTTTATGTTTTCTTTTGGGTTAAACAACCAAATGTCAAAGTTTTTTTAAGGCTCGGTAAATAGTGGAAATCGTGGGAGTCGGCCGGTTGAAATAAATTATTAAATAATTCCCCAATTCCCCTAACAGGATTTCCACGGAATTCCTTAAAATTTGAATTTTGTCTTCCAGTTCGTAAACGTCCAAAATTTAAACCTATTTTAAAAAAATTTTTTTGGGCGCAAATAATCGACACAGTACAACTATTGCTGTCGAGCGTTCTAAACTAAAGAACTATTTCAGAAATAAACGTATTGAATTGTTCGTGAAAATTATTGATCGATAAGCAATGCGTGCGGCGTTTTTAGGTACATCCAAAATCGTCTAGGATCGTCCTATTTTCGCAGTGCTCTGCGTTTTCTGTATATTGATATTCTTTAAATTAGGGGAAAAATATTTAAATTTCCTGGCCCCCCGGGGTTTAGGCGGATCTCGTATAATGCCGCTTATAACCCAGCTTTTATTTTTTTTTTTGTCCCAACTGAGTTGGGGTATACTCTACCATGGTTACTGACAATTTGCAAAAAAAATTTTATTTTTTTTTTAAATTTACTATATTTATTTTTAAGGGGTTCTGAAACTGAATAAATTATCAAAAACCGAAATGACGGTGTTTCTAAAAAAAAGTACAAAAAAAAGGGGAAGTAATTTTTTTCAAAATTTGTTTAATTTATTTTGGGGAAATGTCTCTTTGCAATAATTGTTTAATTATAAGTTATAAATGTATTTAGTTTTAGCAACCTCAAAAATAAATAAAGTAAATTTTAGACAAAAAAAAAGAATTTATTTTTTTTTTTTTAAATTCTTTTGTGAAAAAACCGCCATTTTTAATTTTGATATTTTACTGTCAAATTCGGGGTTTTTGTAGAACTTTTTATTTTGATATGAAAACCGAAAAAAAAAATTTAACAATAAAACCTTGTTCTATTTTTTTTTAAACAGTGCATGTTTTTTTCCACATTTACTTCACTACAAGTAAAGTTAGTTTTTGTTTGTCATCTACTGTGAAGTTGGATACTGATACATTAAGGCGCGTATCTATTTAGCGAGATTGCCTTGCGCGGCATTTTGATTCATTGCTTCGGGGAAATTGATAACTGGTGTTGCGGCAAGGAGAACACTGGCGCGGGGCCCCGCCGTGGCCTTTTTTTAGCCCCAAAGGATGTTTATTGTTATTTTCCCCGGTCCCTTTTTTTGAGTGATTGCGCCGCGCAAATCAGCAAATTTGCTGGTGCGGCTGGCTTGCGAAATGGATCCGCGCTTTAACATCGAAATCTACTCATTTTTACCATATCCACGTACCTACGAACCATTAGTTGATTTTTTTTGTTTCAGATAGACTTAAAAAAAACCTGTCTTCGTTCATCTACGGAAAAAACCAAAGAATCATCCTTCAGTGCCTATTTATGCTGTGGTAACATACTGCAATTCAGGTAGTTTTAGAGGCATCAAAAACAATTTATATGGCAGGATAAATGAATTTTCACCTCCCTTTCATGTGTACTGGATGTTTTATCCATACAATGAAGGAAAAGATGCATGCTTTTTTGGGAAATTCAAGATGCATTTAATATAACCGTCATCCTGACATTGCTATTTGATTTTTTTTTGGGAAAGTTCCTACGCCAAATTTTCAGCAAGTGCTTCGGTCA
>JAHBCN010022067.1:0-12500 GCA_019359885.1 Listronotus oregonensis | reverse complement strand
TTATTGATACAGTTGTTGGGAAAATGTGTTTCACCATCTCAAGAAACAGTCGCTTTTTTAAAATTATTTTCTGTATGTAAAATGGAGACTGATGTATAGTCCGGTTCATGCCTATCCAGGGATGTTCTCAAAGCACAAGAACGTTTCTGGTCACAATCACTTCTGTGTGAAGTTAATCTTCTTTGAGGACTCTTGCGTTTTGCCTTGTATACCTGGTTGCAGGAGGAGCAAGGAACGCTATAAACCACTCCTGGTTTATAAGGGGATTTGCATTCTATCTTTTAAAGGAGTAAAATTTCCAACTTTTTTAGCTTTTTTGATTTTAATAGTCTGTACGTTTTTGAAAACTTTTATGATTTTAGTAGTGACATTATTTATTGTTTGGGAAAAGCAAGTAGTACATAAGCCATTGTTAAAAAAATGCAGAGATATCAGGAGTCCCTTTACCAATCATTGATTTTGTCTGTAGTGGACTGTCTAGTGTTATAGATTAGTTTTTTTAATAATTTGGTTGGGGAAAAAAAGTTATCTAAAATGTATGATACAGTTTGTCCATGTTTTTTTGTTTAAAAGGGTTGATGGCTGATTTTGTTAATCCTAGATTTTAGTGCTAAAACAAGTTAATTTTCACTTTTCAGTGTGGTATGAATGGAATTCAATGTTCCTTCCTGAGTAGGTAGGTTTTACATACCAGTCTAAAAATTACTTTGTTAGCTTCTGTTCGATTAACCTAGTGTCTAAAAGGGTACACTATTATCATGTTCCTCCTCAATTGTAAATTGTATGTTTGGTTATAAAATTGAATACCGTTAAGGTTTCTTGGTTCTTATTAAGTGGTATGGCAAAACTATATCATCTACATATTTTTTATAAAGGGTAATTGAAATGATAGTTTAGGAATGCAATTATTAAGTAAATCGTCCATTACATACTGAGCCAAGATTGGCGATAGCGTAGCACCCATTGGTGTGCCAAAGATTTGTTTATAAATTTGTTGTTAAATTGACAATATGTGGTTTTGAAATGAATTCTACAATTTCTAGAAATTGTTTTTTTGGAATGGATGTGTATTGAGGATGGTGAGCCATCTTCGTTGGATACTCTGCATTACAAGACTATGAGGTATGTTACTATACAGTGAGACCACATCAAGGCTAATTAGTACGTAATTTTCAGGAAGCTGGAAATCATTTATAAATTCTGCAAATTAAAAAGAGTCTGGGATGTAGTATTCATTGCTCCTGCTATAAGCCTGGGTTAGTATATCGGTGACTAAGTTAGAAGTTTACTATTAGGAGCATTAATAGACGATACTATGGGTCTCAACGAAAGAGTGGGTTTGTGGATCTTAGGCAAACCAAAAAAATTTGGTGCCATTTGATTATAGATCATGAGTGATTTAGCTTCTTGCTGGTCCACAAAGCCTCTCTCTCGCAGTGACGAAACCATTTTATTTGCATTTTGCTGAAAAGTGGAAGTGGGGTCCCTACTGAGAGGTTGGTAATAAGTTAGATCTGATAGAATTTCATCAGATTTGGAGACATATGTTTCTCTCAACATAATGACCGTCACATTCCCTTTGTCAGCCTTTGTTATAATGAGTTCTTCATGTTCTTTTTACAAATTTTTTAGTTTTATTGAATAGAACGTCTATATAAGTAGTATTAGAAGGAGTTTGAATATAATTTGTAAGAATGTTGGTAATTTTAGCTCTATAGATATTTTGATCATTATCTGGAAGGTGATAAATAATATTTTCAATATCTGCAAGAAGTCTTTTTAGTGAGATATCCCTTGAAGAGGGAGAGAGTGCAAACTTGAACCCCAATGCTAAAAATCTGTTTATGTCATCAGGTATAACTACATTTGTGAGATTCCTGATCCAGTTCTCTTTGACTTTAATTTGTTTATTTTGTTCATCGCTTAAAAGTTTATTTATTTTTCTTAAATTAGATGTTTTGATGGTTGTGAACTTTCTGTTATACGTAATGTTTTGTTTTTGTTTAAAGTTATTGAATATCTGTGTTGGTATTAGTGAAGTGATATTATTCGAGATCTGAATCAAGTTTCTCTCAATGCTTGTTATAGTTTTAATTGTTGAAGAAATCTCAAAATTCAAAATCTTGCTTTCTAACCTGTTGTTGAACTGTTTGTATTTGTTCGCAGAGGTTACGTCTTCCACTTGTAGAATGTTCTGTATGTTTTTTGTGCTGTTTCTTATGTGTGGTGGTGTGAGTGCTTGTTTTCGGCATGCTAGTAAAAAAATTCTTCTGTTCCTGAACGATGCTAACTTGTTGTTTTCATTTGCCCACAGCTTTAACGCGTTTACGGCCTGTTCTCCGTATTGCTGCTTAATATGTTGGTAAAACCCCATTCCTATAATAATAAAAGGAGGGATAGTCTTGACTTGACTAGTTAGAAACCAAGATTGTGGTTTTTGGCGTTTAAGTCAGATTAGGCTTTATTTATAAGTAAAACTCTTTGTTATTACTACCGAGCTTTGAGAATTTATTGTTCCCTTCATCGGGGCTGAAAAAAACAGAGAAAAGCGTTAAAATTAAGATCTTAAATATAAAGAACAAATGGATTACCTTGGGTACAACGTGAGTATTGTGAAGTATTGTTGCAACACTCAAGAACATCAGAACCCATATTAATTAACCATAATAACGATTAATTAGCTACACGCCAATTACAATTCACCATGTGTTTAACCTTACCATAACCTCACTTTGTTACCGGCATGGGTTTTTTTACCGAACTATGAAGCGATAAGAGAATAAAATTCTTTTTTCGGTTACTGCATGAAGATTCGTGGTTCTCGCGAAAGAAATCTGCGGATCACTACGCGGAACTGATATTAGATGTCGCCAGCTGTGGGTGTCGTCACCCCACCTCCTGTCACTAAGGGGATGACGGCTCTCAAAGCTGGGTACTGTCTCACTAGATGGCGCGATGGGAGTGAATCGCATCCTCTCACTAGGAGGCGACTCACCCCATTAGTGTAATTTCTTCCCCTTTCGCTTTTTTACAATGTTACAGTTTATTGTTTAAAGTTATTAATTTTAATTTATTATATATTAAGAAACTATGGGTTCTGATGTTCTTGAGTGTTGCAACAATACTTCAACTAATACTCACGTTGTACCCAAGGTAATCCATTTGTTCTTTATATTTAAGATCTTAATTTTAACGCTTTTCTCTGTATTTTTCAGCCCCGATGAAGGGAACAATAAATTCTCGAAAGCTCGGTAGTAATAACAAAGAGTTTTACTTATAAATAAAGCCTAATCTGACTTAAACCCCAAAAACCACAATCTTGGTTTCTAACTAGTCAAGTCAAGACTATCCCTCCTTTTATTATTATAGGAATGGGGTTTTACCAACATATTAAGCAGCAATACGGAGAACAGGCCGTAAACGCGTTAAAGCTGTGGGCAAATGAAAACAACAAGTTAGCATCGTTCAGGAACAGAAGAATTTTTTTACTAGCATGCCGAAAACAAGCACTCACACCACCACACATAAGAAACAGCACAAAAACATACAGAACATTCTACAAGTGGAAGACGTAACCTCTGCGAACAAATACAAACAGTTCAACAACAGGTTAGAAAGCAAGATTTTGAATTTTGAGATTTTTCAACAATTAAAACTATAACAAGCATTGAGAGAAACTTGATTCAGATCTCGAATAATATCACCACTAATACCAAACAGATATTCAATAACTTTAAACAAAAACAAAACATTACGTATAACAGAAAGTTCACAACCATCAAAACATCTAATTTAAGAAAAATAAATAAACTTTTAAGCGATGAACAAAATAAACAAATTAAAGTCAAAGAGAACTGGATCAGGAATCTCACAAATGTAGTTATACCTGATGACATAAACAGATTTTTAGCATTGGGGTTCAAGTTTGCACTCTCTCCCTCTTCAAGGGATATCTCACTAAAAAGACTTCTTGCAGATATTGAAAATATTATTTATCACCTTCCAGATAATGATCAAAATATCTATAGAGCTAAAATTACCAACATTCTTACAAATTATATTCAAACTCCTTCTAATACTACTTATATAGACGTTCTATTCAATAAAACTAAAAAATTTGTAAAAGAACATGAAGAACTCATTATAACAAAGGCTGACAAGGGGAATGTGACGGTCATTATGTTGAGAGAAACATATGTCTCCAAATCTGATGAAATTCTATCAGATCTAACTTATTACCAACCTCTCAGCAGGGACCCCACTTCCACTTTTCAGCAAAATGCAAATAAAATGGTTTCGTCACTGCGAGAGAGGCTTTGTGGACCAGCAGAAGCTAAATCACTCATGATCTATAATCAAATGGCACAAAATTTTATGGTTTGCCTAAGATCCACAAACCCACTCTTTCGTTGAGACCCATAGTATCTCTATTAATGCTCCTAATAGTAAACTTTCTAACTTAGTCACAGATATACTAACCCAGGCTTATAGCAGGAGCAATGAATACTACATCCCAGACTCTTTTCAATTTGCAGAATTTATAAATGATTTCCAGCTTCCTGAAAATTACGTACTAATTAGCCTTGATGTGGTCTCACTGTATAGTAACATACCTCATAGTCTTGTAATGCAGAGTATCCAACGAAGATGGCTCACCATCTCAATACACATCCATTCCAAAAACAATTTCTAGAAATTGTAGAATTCATTTTCAAAACCACATATTGTCAATTTAACAACAAATTCTATAAACAAATCTTTGGCACACCAATGGGTGCTACGCTATCCCAATCTTGGCTCAGTATGTAATGGACGATTTACTTAATAATTGCATTCCTAAACTATCATTTCAATTACCCTTTATAAAAAAATATGTAGATGATATAGTTTGTGCCATACCACTTAATAAGAACCAAGAAACCTTAACGGTATTCAATTCTTATAACCAACACATACAATTTACAATTGAGGAGGAACATGATAATAGTGTACCCTTCTTAGACACTAGGTTAATCCGAACAGAAGCTAACAAAGTAATTTTAGACTGGTATGTAAAACCTACCTACTCAGGAAGGTACATGAATTACCATTCATACCACACTGAAAAGATGAAAATTAACTTGGTTTTAGCACTAAAATCTAGGATTAACAAAATCAGCCATCAATCTTTTAAACAAAAAAACATGGACAAACTGTATCATACATTATTAGATAACTCTTTCCCAACCAAATTATTAAAAAAACTAATCTATAACACTAGACAGTCCACTACAGTACAAAATCCAATGATTGGTGAAGGCACTCCTGATATCTCTGCATTTCTCTCTAACAATAGGCTTATGTACTACTATGCTCTTCCAGCAATAAATAATGTCACTACTAAAATCATAAAAGTTTTCAAAAACGTACAGACTATTAAAATCACACAAAAGTTTTCTAAAAAAGTTGGAAATTTATTCACTCCTTTAAAAGATAGAATGCAAATCACTCATAAACCAGGAGTGGTTTATAGCGTTCCTTGCTCCTCCTGCAACCAGGTATACATAGGACAAACTGCAAGAGTCCTCAAAGACAGATTAACTTCACACAGAAGTGATTGTAGACTGCAGAAACGTTCTTGTGCTTTAGCAGAACATGCCCTGGATACAGGACATGAACCGGACTATACATCAGTCTCCATTTTACATACAGAAAATAATTTAAAAAAGCGACTGTTTCTTGAGATGGCTGAAACACATTTATCTAACAACTGTATCAATAAAAAAAGAGATATTGCTGAACTGAACGCAGTATACTCTTATATAATCACTGTAAATGCCAGCTCAGGGGACCGGTCTGCCGCCTCGGTCTCTTCTGTGGATTCATGATTTCATTGCAAATACTTACCAGCGTGGTATACACTAATACATGTAGATATTTATAAGTTAACTTAAAAAAATTGTTCTTTATTTTTATTTCTATCTTTAAGCTTGTTTTCTCTTCCTGTAACTCTAAATTTGCAACATACCCACTTGATATAAGTTTGTTCTTTAATTATCATAGTTTCTTAATATATAATAAATTAAAATTAATAACTTTAAACAATAAACTGTAACATTGTAAAAAAAGCGAAAGGGGAAGAAATTACACTAATGGGGTGAGTCGCCTCCTAGTGAGAGGGATGCGATTCACTCCCATCGCGCCATCTAGTGAGACAGTACCCAGCTTTGAGAGCCGTCATCCCCTTAGTGACAGGAGGTGGGGTGACGACACCCACAGCTGGCGACATCTAATATCAGTTCCGCGTAGTGATCCGCAGATTTCTTTCGCGAGAACCACGAATCTTCATGCAGTAACCTGCAAAAAGAATTTTATTCTCTTATCGCTTCATGGTTCGGTAAAAAAACCATGCCGGTAACAAGTGAGGTTATGGTATAGGTTAAACACATGGTGAATTGTAATTGGCGTGTAGCTAATTAATCGTTATGTATGGTTAATTAATATGGTTCTGATGTTCTTGAGTGTTGCAACAATACTTCAACTAATACTCACGTTGTACCCAAGGTAATCCATTTGTTCTTTATATTTAAGATCTTAATTTTAACGCTTTTCTCTGTATCTTTCAGCCCCGATGAAGGGAACAATAAATTCTCGAAAGCTCGGTAGTAATAACAAAGAGTTTTACTTATAAATAAAGCCTAATCTGACTTAAACCCCAAAACCACAATCTTGGTTTCTAACTAGTCAAGTCAAGACTATCCTCCTTTTATTATATATATATATATATATATATATATACACTCTTGCTAATATATATCAAGAAGCTAAAGCCAGAGTTGTAATATACAAGGAGCTAACTCCTGAATTTCCCACTAGCAAAGGAGTACGACAAGGAGACGCAATATCTCCAAAGCTGTTCACAGCAGCACTAGAGGAAATCTTCCGCAAACTGAACTGGACCACCAAGGGCTTGCAAATAGATGGAGAATACCTTAGCCATCTAAGATTCGCAGACGACATAGTTCTAATTGCCAATACCCCTGCAGAACTACAACAACAAATAAATGAACTGAATGCGGCTAGTAACGAAGTAGGTCTCAAAATGAATCTAGCAAAAACTAAAATAATGTACAACGAACTGGCAGACGAGCAAGACATTATAATAAATAACACAAATCTGGCAATAGTAGAAGAATCCATATACCTGGGCCACCTAATACATAGATCAGGATCCCTACTACCAGAAATCAACCGAAGAATCAGTTAGCATGGAGTGCATACGGAAGAAATTCAGTTATATTCAAATCCAGAATGCCACTCCTCCTAAAAAGAAAAGCATTTGACCAGTGTATACTACCAGTTATGACCTACGCATGTGAGACCTGGACACTTAAAACAGATATTGCAAGAAAACTCCAGGTAGCACAACGATCAATGGAACGCAATATGCTGGGAATAACGAAAAGAGACCGCAAAAGAATAGAGTGGATACGACAAAGAACCCAGGTAATAGATGTGATCCACAGAATAAAATCTCTTAAATGGCAGTGGGCAGGACACCTGGCAAGAAGAACAGATGATAGATGGACCACCAAAATTACAACATGGTACCCACGAGGTGTTAAAAGACCTAGAAGAAGACCACACCTGAGATGGGACTATGACATAAGGAAACTCGCAGGAACAAATTGGGCTCGTATAGCCAACAATAGAGAACAATGGGCCCAGCTGAGAAACAGGTATATGGATACGTAAGGGAGGCTACACCATAATTGGAAATGGTTGAATAAAGCTGAGAATGATGATGATGATGATGATGATGATATATATATATATATATATATATATATATATATATATATATATATATATATATATATATATATATATATATATATATATATATATATATATATATATATATATATATATATATATATATATATATATATATATATATTCATTATCATTATAAACCGTTGTTTAAGATGGCTGACATGAGTACGTGTCCTTACGGTGAAAGATTAATAAAAAACAATCAATCTACTATAGAGTGCTCGTCTTGTTCGTGGATTCACAAAGGCTGTACCGGCGTGAATAAATTGGAGTACGACAGAATTTGTGCTCAGTTTAAAAAAACTAAAACTGCGTAAAAAATGTAAACAAACGACTATCATTCGGAATCGGTGGTGGCTCAAGTTCCGCTGGCGATGACAGTTGCGGTTTTGGTGAGAACACGTCGGCACATTCCCAGCGTGTTTCTGAAGTTCTATCAGTGTCGAAACTTGCCGAACCAGGCAATGAAGATTGTGAGGTTATGATTCGGAGACAAATAAACAACATGCTAAATAAAACCAACACTACGAATAAAGATGTTTTGTGTATTATTTCTGGAGTTGTAGAGCTTCTTTTGGAACAGAAACAAAGGCTACAGGGCGCTCTTGGTCAGATTTCTCTAAGCATCCAATTAAAAGATGAACGAATTAATGCACTGGAGTCAAAGGTTGTTGAGCTTCAAGAGGAGATCTCTTCCATCAAAGCAGCAGGGGATACTAGCACAGGCTTACCGTTGTCCGGCCAGACATCGGACAAGGGTCTTGATATGTTTGTTGAACTGCAGGAGAGGTCGATTAGGTCTAAGAATCTGATGATTTTTAACGTAATTGAAAATTCGTCAGGTGACATTGACGTACGAGTCAAACATGATAAAATAAATGCATGTTAGTGATTTGCTAAAGCAATTGGAATCTCAACAGGTTGGCGAATACAAGGTTGTACGTGTGGGTAAAACAGGTGAACATCCCAGACCTATTAAAGTGATTTATTCTGATGCTCACGCTGTCACTCAATGTCTCAGATTGAAGTATAAAATCAAAGAAAGTAATATTAAGATTAAACCCGATCTTACTATGATGCAGAGAAGGGGCCTGAAATCATTATACGAGGAACTTGATCGCAGGAAGAAAGAAGGTGAGAATAATATAAAATATGGGTATCCTTACATCACGAAAATATCTAATCCTATTATATCCTCAAAAAACATGCACTAGCCCCATTGAAGTTGTATTATCAAAATGTTGGTGGCATGATTACAAAAATTAAAGACTTAAAACTAGCTATTTCTCTTTGTGATTATGACGTAGTTGTATTGACTGAGAGCTGGTTAAATGGTAAGGTGGCTGATGCTGAGATTTGTGTTAAAGGCTTCACCTCATTTCGTAGTGATAGGACAGAGCTAACTAGTAATAACAAGAGGGGAGGGGGAGTCATTATTTTGGTAAAGAAGAATCTGTGTTCTAGGTTAATAAAAACAAACTACAATTTAGTTGAACATCTCTTTATATTTATTAAACAAGGCTCCACTCAACTAATTTTTGGCGGAGTCTGTATACCGCCAGGTGGTAGTGGTGAATTATATCTTCATCATTGTGAGGCTGTTGAACAGATATGTCGTGAATGTCCATCTGCCAGTCTTATTCTCTGTGGGGACTACAACCTGCCTAAGGCTGAATGGAGCAATGATGAACATGGACTTCGGGTAGACTGTCCTACGGGAAATCAAGCTGAATTACTTGCTGAGAACTTTGCATTTTTAAATCTTAACCAACTTATTATAATACCTAATAGTCGTAATGTATACCTAGATCTAGTTTTCAGTCATATAGGGAGTGCATCTATAACTCTAGCTGAAGATTTGTTACTACCTTGTAGCATTCACCATAGCGCTTATGTATGTCAGATTGATTTGTGCAAACCAAACCGGTAAAATACGAAATTCCATATCTTGATTACAGAAATTCAGATTTTACATCTCTTAACAATTATCTTGCAAGTGTTCAGTGGGAAAAACTGTTTTTAAATAAATCTATCAATGAGTCTACCGGTTTGTTTTACACAATATTGAACGGTGCTGTGAGAGATTTTGTGCCTCTGAAGGTTTATAGGAGTTCCAATTTTCCCAATTATTTCTCTGCAGAACTGAGAAGTTGTATCATTGACAAGAAAAAGGCTCATAAAGAGTACTGTCCATCTGGATCTCAGACTCACTATGCACGGTTCTCTAATCTTAGATCTAAATGTAAAACTTTAATACAGAGGGATTATGCACTCTTTATAGAAATAGCTGGGCGTGGTATTTCTGAGCATCCTGGACATTTTTGGTCATTTGTGAATTCTCAGAGAAGGTCACATGAACTGCCCAACTGCATGTACTATAACAACAAAGTGGCGAAATGTGGGCAGGACATTGCTGACCTTTTCTGTGAGTATTTCTCAACGGTCTATAGCAGCACTGATGCAACTGTGCCTGATTATATGGTTAATAATTGTTTTGATTTTGATATTGGTTCTCTTAGTTTGTCTAATGTTTTTGATAAAATTGCGCATTTACCTTTAAAATTGTCATCAGGACCTGATAACATACCTAAGTATTTGTTAAGTAACCTTAGGTTTAGCATTTCAAGACCACTATGGCTATTATTTAATAAGTCACTATCAGAAGGTGAGCTTCCAGGGATCTGGAAGGAGAGCTTTATAATTCCTATTTTTAAATCAGGGGAGAGGAAATATGTAAATAATTATAGGAGCATTTCCAAGCAATCTGCAATTCCCAAACTACTTGACAGCCTCGTATATGATCAACTAAGCTGGAAATGTAAACAATTCATCGACACTCGTCAGCATGGTTTTGTTGGCGGCAGGTCTACTATTTCTAACTTGGTATCGTATGAGACAGCCCTTCTGAATGCATTGGAGAGAGGACACCAGGTGGATGCGGTCTATACGGACTTCTCTAAGGCATTTGACAGGGTGAATCATAACTTGCTGGTAGCCAAGCTTCGGGCGATAGGATTTAGTGATAAAACAGTGGAATGGTTCCAGAGTATGTTAATTGGAAGAACTCAGAAGGTTAGGATAGGAAATTTTGAATCGGGTAACATTGTCGTAACCTCTGGAGTGCCTCAGGGTGGCCACTGTGCCCCTATGTTGTTTAACTTGTTTCTTTGTGATATTGAAAATTACATTGGGGACTGTGATTATTTGCTTTATGCTGACGATTTGAAACTGTTTCGAATTGTTGATGACTACCGAGACTCTAGAATACTTCAAGAGTCTTTAAATTCTTTTGTAGGATGGTCTGAGCTTAATGGATTATCCCTAAACGCTGCTAAGTGCTCTTCTATAAGCTTTTTCAAACACAACAAAAAGTATGAGGCGACGGCTTATAAAATTAGGGATCAAGAGCTAAGTGCTGTGAATTCAGTTCGGGACTTGGGGATTTATTTCGACTCTGAAATCTCTTTTAGGGAACATTTGAGTTACATAACAGGTAAAGCTTATCGAATGTTGGGCTTCATTTTCAGAGTTGGTGGTGATCTGTCTGTGAGCACACTTCGTTTGCTGTATGTCTCTTTTGTGATATCCCATTTAGAATATGCTTCGGTTGTTTTTTCACCATTTTACAACATCTATAAGGACCAACTTGAGAGAGTTCAACGGAAGTTTATAAAATACTGTGCCTATAAACTTCATAGGACAGATAGAATTGAAGATGTCCAACTGTACCTTAATCTTCCATCACTTGAGGACAGAAGAAGATTTTCTGACTTGTACTTCATTTATAAATTAATTAACGGTCATATCGACTGTCCCCAACTTCTTAGTCAAATCTCTCTTAAGGTACCACACCGAACTCTTAGAAAGAATGAAGTTTTCTCTATGCCTGACCATAGAACTAATTATGGGAGTCATTCTCCTCTCAACCGTGGCCTTGCGCTACTGAATGCTCACCCTGAGATTGATCCCTTCTGAGGCTCATTTGTTAGATACCGTAACAGTATTTTACATTCCAGTTGGTGATGTTATTCTGCTGGGACATATACTCAGTTAATTTATTATTGCTAAATAGTTATAGCTGTTATCTATTTGAATTATTTATAATATATATTATTTAAATTTATATATATATATATTATTTATATATATATATATATATATATATATATTTATATATATATATATATATATATATATATATATATATATATATATATATATATATATATATATATACATGGTGATTCATGAAGAAATGTCAATACTTCAGGTACGTAGTCAGGGTCCAAAAATAAACTTAAAAGTCTATACAAATATGGGTCCGCAAGGCCTTCGTTACCGAAATACAGGGTATTAAAGTTTTTATTTAATTTTTCTTTTTTTTTTAATAAAATCTATAATAATGTAAATATTGGAGTAAAATTTGGTATCCGGGGTTTTTTGGTATTACGGATTCGAATCTAATCTTAGTACGGCTCTTACTTGTAGGGGGTGCCACCTACACGTCTTTTTACTATTTTTAACAATCACAACTTTTGGTACGGCACTGTATTACATTTTTAAGTAAACTAAATAACTATTTGGTCATTTTTACGTCAAAAAGGTATACTTGTTAAAAGTCGATATGAGCAACCGTTTTCGAAATATTTGGATTTAAGAAAAAATACCGCGCATGACACGCATCT
>JAHBCN010022066.1:0-13644 GCA_019359885.1 Listronotus oregonensis | reverse complement strand
CCATAATCGTACCCAATACTGAAAGGGGGAGGACTTCAAAAGCTTTTAAACATGAAATATATCGCCTGTGGCAAGGGGGAGGGGAATTTCACGACGTCGTTGCTACGGGAATGTAAGACCAGTGTGAAACCGGGGCAGTGTAACCTACCCAACCGAAAGGACCAAATAACTATAAACCGCCTCCGTATAGGACACACAAATCTAACACACAGTTATCTCATATCGAAAGAAAACCCAGCCGGTATGTGTTCGGTGTGCAATACCCTTAACTGTTAAACATATTTTAGTGGAGTGCCCAGAATTTACAGCAGCTAGACTTAAATATGAGCTTAAAGACTCCCTTAAAGGATATTCTTAAATAACAATTTAACAAACACTATAAACTTCAAAAAAGATTGGTTTATATAAGTAAATTTTAAAAAAACATGTTATAATACATTTTCAAAAAATGCAAATAATCAAATGTACTGTCTACGTGCAAATAACCCTTCGCGGTTGAAGCACTTCCAAATTTAAAAAAAAAAAAAAAGAAAGCGGATAGGACCTTTTTTCATAGGGTGAGGCCACGTCACTAGACCTGAAGAGGAGGGCATGATGGATCTAATCGTCTGCTCGTCATACTCTCCGGGGAGACAGGGACACCAGAACACATCAGAACACATTGTGCTCGTGTCCAGTAGCGACACGAGTAAGAGGAAAAGAACCCCTCCCAATCTGGCATCGGATTCATTAGAAGTCTGATCCTATTGGGAGAAATATAAAAGGTGGCCACAATTAATAGACCAAGCGGTCGCAGTGGAGGGCGTAAAAAGTCCACTCACTTTAAACCTACCCACCTCCCCCTCCCATAAAATTTTAATTTTTTTTAAAAAAAAAAAAATGGTTTTGTATGCCGGTATTTAAAATGCTCATGTATTTTTTAAACTTTTCATTTTTTTTTTGTATCAACATCAGTTTTATCAAGAATAACTGGTAATTTTAAATTTGAAATAGCACAACGGGTAGATTTTCTTTCATTACGATTGGATATGATATTCGCAATAAAATGTCACCTTGTATGTGACTTTTAAATTTCTTAAGAATAAAATAAGTTTTTAAAAAAATTTTTCACCATCTCACAAGTTGCCCCCGATTATCATAAAAAATTTAAGAACATTATTTATTTAATCTCGTAGCCAAAAAATTATGCAAAATATTTTTTTTTAAAAATTTTTATGTTTTAATATTAAATAACATTTTAATTTTTTAAGTAAAAACATTTAGTTCTTTTATGCTGGTATTTAAAATAAAAATCATGTTAATAAATCTGTATTACTTCCGTAAAAATGACTGATAGTTTCAAATTTTTTAAAAGTACCACCGGTATAGTTTTCTATTATTTTGATATGATAGACATTTTTAATTTTGTTTAAACAAAATATTTTATGCCCATAAATTGAATTTTTTTAAAAATTTAAAATCGTCTGGGAAAAACATTTAGTTTTTTTAAAAGTAAGACAATATACAGGATAAGTCAGAAAAATTTAAAACTGGTTAAGGGTAAAGTACCCTTATTTCAAAAAAAATATTACATAATCTTTAATTGAAAATGTATTTAGAATTAAAGGTTAGACTAAAATAACAAGTAGTGGCCTGCTATTCGAATTAAAAAGGTCTCATTAAAAGTACAAAATTTCTGTTGAATTCTTATAAAATATATTGTTGTAGATTTTTATAAAAATTAAAAAATATATAGTATATTGAAAACTATACATTAAATGGATATTATTATTATCAATTAAAGATTTTCCTTGTTAAACCAAATATTTGTAAAATTTTAGTTTTGTTATATATCGTTGCAATAAACCTGTAGTTGGTAGTAACTAAAAAAATATATAGCCAGTTTAATTTTACAAATACAAATTAATATATAAAAAAGTATCAAGAAACGATTTGCTGGTACTTACATTAGAAAAAGTATTAGATTAGAATAACAAAAAATATAATAATACAGGGAAATTTGTTTAAAAAAACGGATAATTAAAGAAAGTGCATTTATATTATTAAATAGAGATAAATGTGTAGCATCAGTATCTGTAAATTTAAATAATGCATGGTTACCTTGCTTAATGCTAAAGTAATTTCAGGTAAACTTAAAATCAATTAACACACCACACTACCTTTTTTGTTTTTAGAAAAAAAATATATTATGACAAAATGTAATAATTCCTAAGTTTTTATTTAATTTTTTTTTAATTTTATCTTGACAACGGTAGCCGACTTACCACCGAAACGTAGATTAGTATTTTCTTAATTTTTTTGGGGGGTTTTTCTGCTTTTTTGTTGCAGGCGATCCGCAAGTTCATAGAGGTCAATAGGACTGAGCAGGCACAGTTCGTTATACCCCGGGACCTGGTCCGAAGTAGTCCGATTTTTCCAAAAAAAAAAAATTGTAGCCAAAACAAATATACTGAAACATGGATCCGCCACAATACAGGGGTAGTTAAAAATTTAAAAAAGAAATGAAAAATCGACTATACCTCAAGCAAAAACTTCTGTCAATGACGCATCGCTCGCCTTTAGAGTGAACGGGGTTGTGCGGCGTCAGGGGAACCAATTCCAGTGGCGTGTGCATTTCAGAAAATAAATGATAAAATTTCGTCAAGTCATGAAAATATTTTTTACAAGCAAAAGTTATTTTCTCACATTTTCATCGACCCTTTAAATTAGTAACAAGCCTATATTATTTTGGTTTTTATTCACAAATTTAAGTTTTTTTGGCAATTTCTCATAGTTTTTCCAAAAAAAAGTACATTTTACCTTTTCCAATTTTATTTTGCTACATGAAAAAAATAATATAATTTCAGTCTTAACATAAATTAAAAAAGACGTGAAAACAGAACGGTACATAATCCAAGTTACACCGACTTGCCACCGATCGTGCAAATTCAATATTAAATAAGATATTTGCACGCATTGCTTCATTCACTATATAAGGAACACAAAAGCCCTGAAATCATCAGCTTGTAGAATACATAACTAGTTCGGGTCTTTCAAGTTCCATATTTAGTGGATATTTTTGATCAAACATTGCGGGCCGAGCGAAGCAAGATCCGCATACCTTATAACAATGTCATAAAGAAAACTAGTACAACAGATCAACATTTTTAGAATTTCAAGTTGAATTCGGACTTAAACGTATTACCTACTTTTTATTGAAAATTAAGGTTTTTTTCCGTACTTTTTGAGTGATTTTTTTTAAATATTAAAATAGTATGAGTTTTTTTAAATATGTTTTCGTGCAAATGACAGAATTTAAAGAAATATGTCGTAAAATGTAATTAAAAAATTTAATTATTATTCTTTTAAAATTCTTTAAGAGGCGGCCGAAAAAAACAAATTCTGATTCATGTTTAACAATCGGAAAGTAGGGAGTATGCAAAAAATAGCGAAAAAATTGCATTTTCCACTTATCCGAATAATTACTAAGATAGTTTATTTGCCTTTTAAAACTCTGAATACCGTACGCAAAAAAACTTATGTTTAAGTTGCACATATCTCTGCAGCATCCGGCAAGTGGTTAGTTCAGGATTTCGTTCCCGAATCCCATGGTACACATTTTTAACCATTATTCGTTGTTTTAACGTTAACTGTTTTTTTTTTTGTAGGCGAATTACTAGTTAAAGGTTGGTTAAAATTCATAGTTTACTGAATTAAAAGCACTTAACAACACTAAATATTTATATACAATTGTATACACTAAATAAGATAAACTATAAGAAAATTGGCAAAAAACAATATCTATATACTACGAAAACTAGAAATTTACAATATTTAGAAAATACCCTGTATAGCAATTAAAATTTAAACTTACAAAATCTGTCCATAATCAATAATTACTAAATAAAATTATCGAACAGCACGAAAACCCTGTCGATACGCTTATTTTCGAGTCTGTTCAAGTTGTAAACTAAGGGATGTGTGTTGCCACATTTATTGTCTTCTCGATAACAATGATTTTAATACATATTGGCGTGCTATTTTAAATGCGATCGCTGGCTCGTAACTTATTCTCGCGAATTATGACAACGTGGCGACGAAACTTTTGGCCGGTTCTATTATATTATATGGGCGGAAAAGTATATCATAGGCTTAAAAATCATTACCTAGTGTTAGATTTTTATTCAGCCGCTTCGTCGGTTGGGTGGCCGGTATTAAATGAGTCACTGACAGAAATTTTGGACTTTAGGTATAGGACGCCATGACTTGGTGTTTAACCTTGTTTTCTACCTCCTAATAACTTTTATATTTACCATTTGGTACATTTCTTTAAATATATAAAAAAAGTTTTTAGTCCATTAATTGTACAACAAATATTTAATGGACCAAGCTGTATAGAGGCATTTAAAATAAAGAGCTGAAGTGTCATTTAGTTGTAGTTTTACAATTATGAAAATTAAATGTACGAAATTTAACCTATTTTAATTTCCTTTTGGTTTAATAAAGCAGCATTGGCAGTAAGTATTTAATTCAGATATAGAAAGACTTTAACTTAATCTCATTATAACCAATCCCTGTAAGTTTTTAAATCTGTTTTGACATTGTGATAATAATATTTTAATGAAGTTGTAACTCCTACTATTTATTTTGGCATCAAAGCCTAACTTTTAAATTAATATTTAAAACTTTTAGTGTATAAAGTTTTTTTAAGTTTATTAAAAAGTTTTGCAAGTTTTATCAACCATATTATCTTCAACTGTATAAAAATTGATGTCAAGTAGTAGGCAATTTTTAATTAATTATTGCATAATATACATTTTTTTTTATACATAGAATACAAAACTATTTGTTTAATGGCCGAATATACCTATGTGTTTTAATTCAATAAGTTCACAGTTCATTTGAGAAAAAAATCATTTCTAACTACAGCAAAAATCTGTTTCTTATTCACGTTACTTTTCCATTCTTTATGGAGGTTTTTAATTTGGTACGTCTCTTGTCGTCATTTTTCCACTCCCCAACACTGATGACAAAAAGGTGCACCGGGAATACAACCGCCGTTTATCATAGCTAAAGCTCATATACCTGTGAAAAATTATGGCGATTTTTTATATGCCCTAATCTCGGATTTTCCGGGTTTACTTCGCGAAAATAGTTAATTATTTTGCGGTATACGCTCGTTAATATATTCGCAGCTAGTAAAATTTAAAATATTACGACTATTTGGCGTAATTTTTATTTTAGCCAAGGATAATAAAGGTTTTCGAGATTAATCTTGTAATTTCCGCGGGTTTAAGCAAGGTCTTTTAAAAAAGTTTTATAAAACATTTTTTTTTCGTACCTAAACCAACGATTTGCATAAAACATCAGCTCGGTTAAACTTCAAAACAAATAATTAGGAATATTATAATATAAGTTAATAACTAGGCCTAACCTTATTCCTAATTGATTTGTTAAAAAGAATTCCAGCTTATATAATTTAATGCAACACCACTGGACTTTTCCAAAGTAATCAACAAGAAAACGAACAAGAAATTTTTTGAATATCCTCTTCGTATAAATGGTTAATATATAATTTAGATGAGACAAAAACGAACTCAGTGTTACTTGCATTTAAACCCTTAACTAATACAATACTCTGCTATAACCTTAAATGGTACGGCGCAGTCTCTAAGACGAGTTGTTTTAAAATACTAAAATAGAAAAAGGCAACGTTTTTACCTAATATAAATATAATGGACAAAATTAAATTATATTCCGTAAAAATTAATTAAATTTACTTAAATCGGGTCAAAGGCAGAATAATAAACATGTATTTTGAACAACTATTCAAAAAGCAAAAACATGTGAAACGAATAGTACTTTTAGGAAAGTGTTGTTTTTAAGACACATATTTAAACCAAAAGAACATGAAAATGTAAATATTAAATATTATCTGATTTCAGCAAACGATAAGGTTAACTGGATCTATACCACTTTTAAAATAAAATTGTGTTAAAAAGAATTGTCGTACATCCAACATACCCTGCCCTACCGATTTTTATCGTATATATAAGTTTTGTTAGTGTCATTTAAGTCTGCTTTCTTTATTACTTTTTACAATTACAATTTATATCATAATCTGATTCAAATAATTACAATTTATATCATGATCTGATTCAATTTATAGACTACTTAACAAATTGTCATTTATACTACCAAGGTCAATTAATTCAACTGTACCATTTAACAAGAGCTTTTTCATAACTAATATTAACTAAAGGCCCACGCATTAATTTTTAGATATTTGTGTCAAGTTAAAATGTCACACAAGCATCTGGGTCTCGTAGACAGACTAACGCACATCCTTATTCCTCGGTTATATTTAAAATGTTATAAATAAACTGTGTTACAGCTTATTGACGGGTATCACAAAAATTATGCTATATATCTAATATTTACTTGTAATAAGCTTTCCTATTTAACTGCGCTGAAAGAGACGAAATGGAAATATTTCGTAAATAACACTACAGTAGGTATTAAACGCGCAAAAATTTACTATAGGCTATAATTGCAGAACATATTCTGGGTGGTCTTAAAAAAAAATTAAACAAATCTATTGGTTTTTTAGGACAAAAATATACAAAGAAAATGCGCGAAAAAGCTTACTTTCTGAAAAAATTATTTCAGATTGGATCAGCTCAAAGAAAAATCTAATTTAAAAGTGAAAATGTAATATTTCCTTTTAACTTCTTAAGCTTTTCCCAATGCTGTTACTAAGGGCATTTGTAATTGAAATGTTTATTGCGTAAAGTTAAAGTTTTTCAGGCTTTTAAAAGGTAAAAGTTAGCGCAAAACGTCCATTTCCAATTGTGCGTTCCGCCTTATAAATTATAATTAATTTCTTTTATATTTTAATACTAAGACAAACGTGTTTTTCTAAAGTTTCTGTTTACATCATTGACATAAATTGGTAAAATAAAAATAAGAGTAGTTGTAGCAAAACTAATTTATAGAGTAACTAAAGTTTATTTGAATTTGGCGTAAGACAAAAACGGTCAATAATATAACAATTTTTTTCTTTGAAATTGTTAGACACTTTCAAGGAAAGAACTACAGAAAGTGTCATCACTTGAAAATAATTGGAGATACATCTGTAACCGAAACGTTGTGTAACAACTAACAAATAAAGGCAATGAAAGTCCAGGATTTAAGTGTTATTGGAATATTTTTTTTTTATTTTGAATTTATGTGTATTTTTGTTAAGCTTTGAAATTTTTTAATAAACGCTACCTTGTTGAGTTTGCAGAAAAGGCAACAAAATTCACGCCCTAAATATATATTTTTTTATTTGTAAATGGTATATTATCATTATTTTTTTGTTTAACCCAATTTTAAAATATTGTTTTAAACCGAAATACTTGTTATATATGTGATTAATTTATTTGTTTTATTATAACCTAATATTGGTGCTATTTATATTGTTGTTTTAAACTAAGCAGATCACCATTCAAATTAGTATTCACCTCCCAAAAGGGTGTACTGCCTTTTATATCTGGAAAATGTTAGAAAAATCTAGAACTCACAAAGATACTTACTATGGTTAAAAATGACAAAAATATGTAAGATAAATGGTTTTAAAAACCTTAGGACACAACAACAACAACAGTTAAAAAATGTGCTAATGTATTGGTGACACCTAATTAATTTTAAAATTAAAGATTTTTTCGAAACGAAAACCAGCTGACGAAGTCATTTAAGATATTTTTTTTATATTGACCTTTTGTATAATATTTTGGATATTTTAATGTGTACATTACAAATAAAAAAAATATAATATAGGTAATATAATTTTTTATATTTTTCTAGATGATAGCAAAAAAAATGGTTAAAAATGCTTTATAAAAAAAATAGGAAAAGTAAAAAAAAAGTAGTTAAAAAATATAAAAATGTTTTTCTTAAAAATAAAAATTCAAAAAAGTTGAATATTTCATATTATACACCACCATAAATATGCCTTCCATTAATGTCTTTTCAGTTTTTCTTTATGAAATATAAAATCTTAAAAAAATGTAACAAAAATGTGGCGTATTTGTTTTTTAACAATTTTTAATAAACCAAAATTATTTAGGAGTAAGACAATTTTAAATTAATATTGCAATAGAGACAAATATTTTTACAAATTCAGAAAAAAAGTTGGATTTTAGTTTAAAGAAAAAGTAAAAAATAAAAAAATGAATGAATTAATAATTATTTAAATTAAATATTATTTTTAACGTGCTATCTTACTGCTTTTTATTATACCTAAAAGGATTTCTAGGGGCATCTATGTACCTAAAGAATGTTTTTACTTAGTCGAGGAAACGTAGCACAAAAATAGGCCTTACGAGGGATTTTTTGTGCAGTAAGATGGATTTGAATGCGGTTTTTTGCATTCGATTTATATGAAAGTCTACAAACTTTGTGAACAAATTAAATTATTGGGAAATAAAAAACTGCCTTAGTAGAATAAAAAAATGTATTTTCGAAATGCATTTAAAAGAGTGCAATTAAAAAAAAATATAAGTAGGTAAATAATGATGGAAATAGGCCCGAATTTGTTACTTGAAAGTTTTCGAGGTCGCTGAACACGAATATGATATTATCAAGGGCCTACAAAGTACCTGGTGCGCGCTAAGTAGGGCGTAAAAGTCGTCTTCTGGAGTTTTACGACAATTTCTCCAAATATCAGCCCAGTTTTGTTACTAGGGAGGTTTTCAAGGTCGCAGAACACGAATATGACATTGGCACCGCAAAATACCTGGTGCGTGCTAAGAATGTCGTCTTCTGGAGTGTTACGACAGATCCTTCTAATATCAGCCCAATTTTGTTACCTTGGGGTTATCGAGGTCGCTGAACACGAATATGATACTGACAAGGGCCTGCGGAGTACTAGTGCGCGTTAAGGATGGTGTAAACGTTGTCTTCTGGAGTTTTGCAACAAATATTTTTAATATCAGCCCAATTTTGTTAGTTGGGGTTATCGAAGAAATAGAAGAAAGCAGTAAAAACGACGAATGAATTTTATTTTTAATATGAATTAAACTTTCAAAAAAATTTATTTCTTATACTAAAATATTATTTAAACAATTTTATGAACAAATACTGTAAGCACAAATTATAATTTTTAACTTTTAACAAATTACCACAAAATTTCAGAAGACGACACTAATACCAACCTATCCGGACACTGGGTACCTCGAAGGCCATGATCTATTATCGGGTACTGGAATACGACGTTTACACCATTCTAAGTGCACACCGGGTACGCTGCAAGCCCCCTAACGACCACAAAAAACCCCCGAGAATCAAAATTGAGCTGATATTAGTAGGATTTGTTATAAAACTCCAGAAGACGACGTTTACATCATTTTTAGCGCGCACCAGGTACTTCGCAGACCCTTATCAATATCATATTTATGTTTAACGACCACAAAAACTTCTTGAATAACAAAATTGGGCTAATATTATGAAGAATTGTCGTAAGACTCCAGAAGACGACGTTTACACCATTCTTAGAGTGCACCAGGTACTCCGTAGGTCCTGGTCAATATCATACTCGTGTTCAGCGACCTCCATAACCCCCAAGTAATAAAATTGGACTGATATTAGAAGAATTTGTCGTAAAACTCTAGATTACGACGTTAACACCATTCTTAGCGTGCACCAGGTCTCCGCAGGCCCTTGCCAATGTCATATTCGTGTTCAGCAACAACAAAAACGTCTTGAGTAAAGAAATTGGGCTGATATTAGGAGGATTTGTCACAAAACTCTAGAAGACGACGTTTACACGATCCATAGCGCGAACAAGGTACTTCGCAGGCCCTTGTCAATATTATGTTCGTGTTTAGCGACCTTGATAACCTCCAAGTAACAAAATTGGGCTGATATTAGGAGAAATTATTGTAAAAGCCCAGGAGACGACTTCTACGCCATCCTTAGCGCGCACCTGGTACTTTGTAGGCCCTTGGTAATATCATATTCGTGTTCAGCGGCGTCGAAACCCTCCGAGTAACAAATTCGGGCTTGTTTCCATCATGATTTACCTAGTTATAATTTTTTTATAATTGCAAACTTTTAAATGCATTTTGAAAATACAATTTTTTTTGTTGTACAAAGGCAGTTTTTCATTTCCCAATAATTAAATTTGTTCACAAAATTTGTAGACGTTTATACGAATCGAATGCAAAAAACCGCATTCAAATCCATCTTACTGCACAAAAAATTCCTCGGGCGTTTCTTCGTTTCCTCGACTAACTTTCACCGACGCAACATCAGCACGATACCTACACCAATTCTAGTAAAACGGTTTTTTTATATATTATTTTGAAAGTTTTTTTTTTATCCGATATGTCAGTACGTTAGGATAAGTCATTTTTATGATGTTGCTGTTTATTTGTTTACGTTGATATAAAGGACATTTTTATTTTTATTTATTTATTTATAACTCTAACGATAGGATACATTACGGCACTATGAATAAACACATAATTTCGATTCGTGTCGATGTCGTGTCTGTAGATTTGGAAACGCTCATATTAGTGAATACAACTTTCTTAATTTTGCTTTTTGCTAATAATTACAGGTTTGGATTTTGCAGGGACGTTACTAAGAAATTAAAAATTTTACAACAAAGTAAGATTAAGCATTTATAAATTTGTATAGAATTACCCAACTATATTTTCTCTTTATGAAATGTCCTATTTTATTTATTTTTATTTAATTTCTGGTATATCTTTTAATTTAAAGAAAATTTATTTTAAATTAAAATATTATATGTATAATTTTCTGCGCTTTTAAATATATAAAATATTTGTTCACCGTGCGATTAACACCTGACAGATTGATAGCTGCTCACTCATTGGTGGTGTTGTTATTCAGACAACTACAAAACCTTGTTTTTAAATTGCTTTTATTTTTTACGAATAGTAGATTAGATTAGATTAGATTATTTGAGCGGAGTTGGCAAAAATTAACTCCACCACTGCAACCTTGCCAGATTTATTGTGGTTTCTCCTATCATTCTTTAGAGTACCTTGTCCAGGCCCGTCTTCTTAACTAGACTCCAGAGTCTTGACACTGGCCACTCCATATATCTTGCCGGTTTTGGCTTTTCCTCACCAAGCCTAGTAAACCTAAGCCTACATAGTGCTTCACAGTGGCACCACACATATACGGCTGTTTCTTCAGCCTCCTGGCAGAACCTACACAGGCTATCCTCCACCAGGCCTATTCTTTCCAGGTGCTTGTTGAGTTTGCAATGTCCTGTTAGTTGACCTACCATTATCCTTACAACTTTACGACTGTGGCTCAGTAGGTTCGAGGTAAACTTGGCCGAGCAGGTCTTAATGAACTGCTTTGCCTGTCGTTGTCCTGGTGTTTGTACCCACCAGCTTTGAAACTCTCTGTGTACCCAGCTCTTAGTAGATGCTTTAAGGAGGCCTGTCGAGATTCCACAGAATGGCTCAGGGCCTATCATTTCCATGGCTGATCCTCTTTTGGCTAGGTCGTCGGCCTCTCGTTAGCTGGGTGGCCCTCGTGGCCTGGTACCCAGGCTACCGTAAGTTTGTTTGCCAAGCCGACTTTATCCAGGGCCTGTATAAAGTCCCCCACTAGTTTGGAATTAACTGTTGGAGAACTGATGGCCTTTAGGGCCGCTTGGCTGTCTGAGTAAATGACGATGTCCCTTTTTCTTTAATCAGCACGGCACAATGCATTATTGCTGCGATTTCCGCTGGGAAAACTGTGGCGTGCTGACCAAGACGTAGGGTTATCTTTTCTCTAGGCTTGTCTCCATAGATGCCAGCTCCTACTCCCTTGTTGGTCTTGGAGCCATCTGTATACCAGATATGAACGGCTTTAATTGGAGGGCTTTTTTTCCAGTCCTCCCTATCTGGTATGACAATCCGAAAGTGTCTGTTGAAGATGAAACGAGGGGTTGACCTGTCCGAAGGGCATCTCAAACAATGAGCTGACCTTTTGGTCATCCTCTAGGTCCTATTTTGAGATCCTTTGATGTCCTATAATTGAACTTTGACCTCGTTTGAGTCTATAGAGTACCTCCTTTACTTCTCCCTGTATGTAAATGTGGAGTGGCGGCAGGTTTAGCAGCACTTCCAGGGCTGCGGTTGGGGTTGTTCTTATAGCTCCCGTGATGCATACGCATGCTAGCCTTTGCATACTCTGAAGTTGTCTGGTTGCTACGGTCTGCGTAACCCTTGCCCCCCAGGCAACTGAGCCGACGAATTAGTAACAAATAGTAGTTTTTTGTAAACATATCTATTATTGCTAAACTGATACATATAAAACAGAAACGACATAAAAAGAAACTGTAATTAAAACTTAAAAACACCAGATATTTTTATATAAATGTTCGATAGGTACTCTGTTATTTTAGAAACTAGGCAGTTTTTTTAAAAACTCCCATAATATTAAATCCTGATTCTGTTAGTTTAATTTACTAGTTTTTGCTGTAGCCCATTATTATTTTTATTGGGCTTTTGGGAAACTGCAAGTTTTAAAAGCCATTAAAATCGTATCCATTGGGGTAATATCTGGGCTATTGGGTGACAAATGAAGTTTTCCGTTACGGCCAACCCACTCGTTGTAACGCCCATTTAAATACACGACCACTGCTTAAACAGCATGACGTGAAGCGTCATCCTGCTGCCAATAATATTATTGTAGAATTGCAATAACAATCTTTTAAAAGGTCCTTAATCTCGTTTTAAGAAAACTAAAGGTATCTTTAGCCTGTGAAAAAGCCACAATAAAGTAATTTTGATTTGCTAACATCCCACGCCATATATTAAGTAAGTTTACCTTGAAATCTTATCATTTCATATTTATCAGGATCAACTGCTGCCCAGTAATTTATATTTCTCCGGTTGTATACCCCTTATGTTGTAAATGACGCGTCATCAGTACATATTATTTTATTACATAGGTTGTTGACCTCGTGTCCTGCTTTTTTATCAGTTTCGAAGCACCAATTCTTTTTGTACCTTACTTCTCGTATTGCCTGCGAAATAATGACTGAAACTCTTATCTTTTTTTTAAATTTTTCTATGCCTATTTTTAATGCTTTGTTTTTGTAAATGGAATCCTTATTATAAAAGTAAGTTTTACTAAAATTTGTCTCTGGAAACTTTCTAATAATCTTCTTGTCTTTGTCGACCATTCTCTCCACTTTTGTAATATAATTTTACAATGCGTAGCTGGTTTTATAATAAATATTTTATTTGATAACGTTAACTCGTAACTTAAAATAAAAAAAATTAAACAATTTTACTTAACTTAACTTAAATTTTTAGTTTTCCAAATAGGAATCCGCCATCTGGCGGGTGTTAATGGCATGGGTATCAAACATTTTTTTTTCCAAACGTCCAAAAAATATGTTTTAAACTTTAAAATATATTATTTTAGATTAAGAGATATACGAGAAATAAAATTTCATTTAAGAATTACCAAAATGACACCAGGAGTTCGGATTCGGCGGGAAAAAATATATAAGATGACTTTTTTATATATTTTTTAAGTACATATAGTCCTGGTCTAGTTCTTTTTGAATAGTAAACTGTATATACGCACAATAGTATTCACCTAATAGCATTTTATAAGGTTTAATAATTTTTTTAAAAGTTATAA
>JAHBCN010022065.1:0-13622 GCA_019359885.1 Listronotus oregonensis | reverse complement strand
TAACCCAAATAATTGTAGACCCATTTCCGTTTTATCAGTTTTTTCAAAATTTTTTAAAAAAAAATCATGAATACCAAATTAGTAAATTTTTAGAAACTCAAAACTACTTTGGGAAATCAATGGCTTTTCGTAAATTTAGTGATACAGAAGCAGCACAATAGATTTTACAACAGATATTCAATTAAATTTAGATCAGAATAAGAAAGTGCTCTTTTATCCTTAGATTTATGCAAAGCCTTTGATACTGTAAACCATGATATATTACTTAAAAAATTATTTAATATGGAATACGGGAAAAATTCATTTTGGGTTTGAATTTTTAAAAAACCAAAAAGCAATTTTTAAAAATTAAAAAAAAATAGTTCCCAAAAATAATTTCTTGTGGAATACCACAAGGATCTATTTTGGCCCAGTACTTTTTTTAATAAACAGGTGCCCCAAAAGTAATGGGACACAGAGCAACACAGATTCCTTGGGTAAAAATAATCAATTTACGTAAACTTTTTATCCAAAAGTTAGTAATAACAAAGAAAAGGTTTAAATTTTTAATTTTGTTTTTGTTTTTTTTAAAACTTTAACCTACCTAGCGGAAAAATTTGGGAGGGGGGGTTTTTTAGGCGAGAAATTTAAATTGTCCACGTTTTTGATTTTGTTGGGGGCGCCAGTAGGGCCTCCCTAAAGGTTTTTAAATGTCGAACTTTTTTGGCTTGAAATTTTGACCTGTTTATTAAAAATAAGTTATTTTCCCGCATCAAAAATTAAAATTTATTTGTTCGGGGAATTTCGAGGTAAACGTTTGGATCTTGAAAATTTTATGGAAAATAAATTTTTTCAATTGTTTTTAAAATTTTTCATAGTGATATTTAAAAACGCTGATCAAAGGTCTTCCAGGGCACAAAACCCGAAAACTGGGGATTTGGGGACTTTTGAGGGTGTTTTTTTGGGGGGTTTGAGGGTTTTCGGGTTTTGGCCCGGGGAAACCTTGATCAGCGTGTTTAAACTATCACTATGAAATTTTAAAAAACATTTGGATAAAATTTATTTTCCAAAAAAAATTTCAAGACCGTGCGTTTATCTCGGAACGGCTCTCCTAAGATTTTAAATAAAGTATACATTTTTGATGCAGAGGGTTTAAGCTTTTTTTAATAAACAGGTCAATATTCTAAGCCAAAAAAAGTTACGACATTTAAAACAAGTGGGGTAGGCCGTACTCCCCCTAGTAAAAAAAATAAAAGCTAAATTTTTTTCTCGCCTAAAAAAAACCCCCAGATCCAAAATTTTGTACCTAGGTCTTTGGGGTTAAAAATTATTAAAAAAAAAGAAAAATTTAAAAAGTTTAACACCCTGTATCTTTGTTATTATTAACTTTCGGAAAAGGCGCGAAAATTGTTATTTGACCAAGGAATCTGTTGTTGTGTGTCCCATTACTTTTGGGACACCTGTATAAATTCATGTTTTTATTAAAAAATTAAAAGGGGTACATAAATTTTTTGCCTATAAAACATCTATATTTTGCTCTAAAGTGAAATTCGAAATATAAAATAATTTAAAATTGGAGGTTAAATTTAATAAATATACAGTAAAGCGCACCGTACTGCGAACATAGGAGGCTCCTGGACAATTTTGGATGTACCCAATTTTAAAATACCAATAATAATTTTGTGGTTTGCATCTCAACTTCCGTCTCGTTTTCTCACGTGGCGCATTTTTGGTTGGGACTGGTGGGAGTGCGGTGATAAATTCGGAAGAATTATCTGCCAGTTTAGTTGTTTACTACGTTTTTATTTTCAGTAAGGGATGCAGTGTTTTAGGCAAGTAGCAGGAGCTAGCTAGCGTCAACCGACTTCGATCTGATTTCTTATCAGTCGTAAATTTAAAATTAGTTGCTTACGAGACCGCAACGTTTGCTGCTTAAAAACCAAACGGTTTTTCCTAATAAAATAAAAAAAATTTTTCTCAAATAAATAATGGAACATAGAAGATATTTTTAAGAAAATAATTTAATGTGCATTCATAGAATAAAAAAAAAGAAAAACTCTTTCAAGTTATCAAAGATGATCAAATAAACCACCTTCTTGAGCCAAATAACCAAGATTGCCATAAAAACGCCTTCTGACATTTGCTAGAATGTTAAGGGTAATAATCCTAAATTCCCAATTCCCAATTTGTAATTGCAATTCTTGTAGATTATTAGGCCTATTCTCCTGGAAACCATAAATTTATGATTTTACGTGACCTCAGAGAAAAAAATCGTTGGGTGAGACCATGAAGTGAAAATGTCGATTCATCAGTAAAAACAATGTTTCTTATAAAATTTTCATTGTTATTTTTCATTTCCATTACAGTTTCAAAAAAAAAAAAAATTGCCTTCGTCTAAAAAATTTATCAGGGAAAATTTCATTGGTTTTTCTTACTTTGTAGGATCGGTATCAATTTTTTCAGCACTCTTTCCACTTGATTTTTGCTCAAAAAAACCTGTTCTGCAATTGTATTAATGGGAAACTGTAGGATTTTTTAATAACACTTGCCACTACCATAATTTTTTTTTATTTCCCTTTGTTGTTTTTTTCTTTAGGGGGACTATCATGTTTATGTTTTCCCTTTGGGGTTAAACAACCAAATGTCAGAAAGTTTTAATGACTCGGTAAATAATGGAAATCCTGGGGGTCGGCCTGGTTAGAAATAAATTATTAAATAATTCTCCAATTCCCCTTTAAAAGGATTTCCACGGTGATTCCCTTCAATAATTTGAATTTTGTCTTCCAGTTCGTAAACATCCAAATTAAAAATTAATAACTATTATTAAAAAACCTTTTTTGGGCGCAAATAATCGACACAGTACAACTATTGCTGTCGAGCGTTCGATACTAAAGAACTATTTCAGAAATAAACGTATTGAATTGTTTGCTGGAAAATTATTGATCGATAAGCAATGCGTGCGGCGTTTTTTGGTACATCCAAAATCGTCTAGGATCGTCCTATGTTCGCAGTGGTCTGGCTTTACTGTATATATATTTTTTATAAAAAATAATTAAAATTTAAAAAAAATTAAAATATATTTTTAATAAAATTATTTTTATATTAAAAAAAATTTTAAAATTATATATTTTTTATTTTTTAATTTTAAAATATATATATTTTTATTTAAATTTTTTATTAAAAAAAATAAAAATATTTAAATTCAGAAGGTTTAAAAATTGTAAAAACCAAAGGGAAAACTTGGCAAATTGAACTTCAAACGAAAAAAAAACCAGCAAAAAATTTTGGAAAAAAAATTTTTGGGAATGTTTTCGAAAAAAAATTTAAATTTGAATTTAAAATTAAATTTTTTTCTCTCAAAACCCCAGCCATTGCAAATAAAAGGTTAAGTTCTCTTGGAAACTCTACAAGGCCGAAAAACACATGAAATTTTTTTCCCCAAAACCAATTTCAAAGATGGAGTTTTGCGAATTTAATAATGGGAAAAGGGGAAATACAGATAAAACTTCTAGATCGATTGTTTTTACCGATGAATCGACCTTTCCATTATTAAATCGACATAATCCAACTCAAGTTCGATATGGGTCTCGTGAAAACCTACACAGGTATTTTGGGGTTCGAACCCAGTATCCTCAAAAATTAAAGTTTGGGCTGGTATGGGGGAGAACACCTTATTGACCATTTTTTATTGAAGGCAATTTAACTGAAACAATTTATTTGGATCTGTTACAACAACAAATTGTACCAGCAATTCGCCAATTATTAGGAGTAAGATTTGGTAATATCTGGTTTCAGCAAGAGGGTTTTGTCCGCTCACAATGATCGTATTGTTCAAGAAGGACGTGGCCCCCGCGAGATCACCAGACCTTGCTCCTAATGATTTCTTTTTGTGGGGTTATTTAAAAATAAGGTTAGGGGTAGGGGGGGGGCCCTTATAAGAAGAACTCAATAAAAATCGAAGAATTTTTAAATTATCAGCCCTAATATCTAACAAACGTTAGACCGGGTTTTTAGGATCGTTTGGATTTTTTCTTGAAGAAGGAAGGGTTTGAATATTTATTATAATTTCATTTTAGAGTTTTTTTTTGTTTAAAATTATTTATTTTTTCATTGAGTACTATTTTAATTTTAGAAATGAGTTTTGGGTTTAAAGAACTTATTTTTTTTTGCTTTGACAATTAATGAACTGATAATAAATAAAGCTGTTGGTATTTAATTCCCTATTTATAAATAATGGTATTAAGTATCAACTGTTTACTCAACAGATTAGACCACATAAATTTATTTTCCGTAATTTTCAATTTTATCATACTAGAATTTAATTAAACCAATAGCAGTATCTGAAATATTTTCAATTTATTTTTCCATTAAGCCTGTCTGGTCCATTTGAACCATTAAACGTATTGTCAGATTGTCAGTGAATTTGAGTCCAAAGCCATCGCAATAAATAATTGTAAATGTTTAACTTAGAAGATCGAAAATCCTCAACTCAACTTTAAAAAACTGTATTAAAAATTGTAATCGGACCATTTATTAATCGACAATTTTCCTCTTTCGGCAGCTCAAAGTATATGTTATTGACTATCATTTGTAAAAAAAATCAGCTTTTAATTTTGAAAATTAACGGAGATGCGAATTTTTGAAAAAAGGTCTATTTTAAGGGTTTTTCCGCGTTTTCTCGGTGAAAAATGGTCGGATTGGGATTTTTCAAAAAACATTTTGTAGGTTTTTGAATTCTCTACAAACGGTCTTTTATGAGCAAAGTGACATAGCCAGTACTTTTTGTCATATTAAAAAAAAAAAAAAAAAAAGGCCCTTTTTTTTAATAATTATTGTTTAAAAAAATTATTTGAAAAAAATTGTTTGGATTTTTGATTTTAGTAATCTACAGGTTATTCCGGAAGGCATGCCGCAGTTAGATATCTGTAAACATTAATTACAAAAATGACCTTTAATTTTGCTATAATGATTGGAGTAATCATGCCACCTCACTTTTCGATATTTTAATTTAATTTTTAAAATGATATTCCCAACCGGCTGCAGCACCCAAGAGCCAAATTTCAATATCGATATTTTGGTCGCTGGATAAGCAGAGGCGACGGTTGAAAATTTTTGTTTTAATAGTTTCAAGAATAACAAAATTTACCATACGACACATTTTTGACAGTCACTGAATGTGTAATCAATGTTTCGTTGCAATAAAAAGTGAACATCAGTAAGATTCCGTCAAACACTACACGCCCTCTTGAGTCTGACGTTTGTCCTCTCATTTCTTATATTTAAGAATGCTTCACCTTTATCCCCATAGATATAAGATTTTTAAAGAAAATTCATTTTCCAAATTTTTTGAACACGAACTAAATTATTAAACGTACATGTCGGAATTCAGAAGTACGCCCACTTGAACTTTCTGTTTGCCTTTTAATAATACCGCAAAATCAATAATGAACGCCTTTTTTGATTTACCATAAATATCAAGAACATCATTTCCTCAAAAAGCACTATTTTTACACGCCTACTTGATATTTATTTACACTACAAAATTTGTTACAAAAATCATTAGATCTTTTGTTGTCGTGTAACGGTCATTATATGTTTTGGGAAAACGTAACGCATCGGGCCACTTGATGCGTTGGACATCAACAGAATGTCACAGCCACCCACGTTAAAGAACTGTTTTCGAATTGTGGAATGAAGGGCGTTTGCAAAGAATTTTATTTGTGTATATGTGCGCTTTTATTAGAAATTTCAATGAGATTGAGTAATGTGCCACGTGATATAATGGGGAAAAGACAGAAATAATTTTACGGCATTGTGGGGATCAGCGTCGGCCTGCGTTTTAGTAGGGAGGCGCGGTAGCGAAAAAAGCATATTTAAAGCGTTTCAGGCGAAATTTTGTGTTTTCTGAGTCCAGGAAACAAACCCTTTTGCCTCTCAATTTTCAAAAAGCATGGGAAATTTTGACAGTAGTTACGAATGGTCCAAGGATCAAAATTTATATCATTGAGGCGCCTTTACCTTGGGGGGGGGTTGCCAAACCATCTCAGAGGTGGGAATTTTTTATATTTTGACTATAAGAATCGATAGAAAAATGATTACTGGGAAAAAATGCTCTATGCATTTTTTTGTAAAATGCATACTTTTGAGTTATTCGCGATCAAATGAAGTTTTTTGTCGATAAAATCAACGTTTCTAATCGGTTTTTGGAAATTACTCGATAAGTATGCATTTTATCAAAAAAACTGTTAAAAACAAAATTGTAGCTTTTATAAAAATGAATAAAATTTTTTTTTTTGTTATTACTGTGGGACCAATACAAACCAAGTTGTGTTTGTTAAAGTTAACTGTTATTCATCAAACACAAAATGTCAGAGTTTCAAAGGTAAATAACGCAAAATCTACATATTTTTTGAGGAAAATAAACCATAACTTTTTTTAAAGTATTTTTAACGACGTTTCTTAGAAAAAAAGTATATATTATAAAAATTGAGTGAATTATGATTAAAATAAGGTTTTGGTGCAAAAAATTCGAAAATAACCCCTAACTACAATCCTAATTAAAATGAGTCGTAGCCCTTTTTCAATCTATATATGTATCATAAATACATTCTAAGATTTTAATCGATTTTAATTGATTAATTTTGAAAACAAAATGGAACTGCAAGGGAAAAGTCAAATTTCTGAATTTTAATAAAAATGACCTTTCTCAAAATAACTCAAAAACTAAGGGGGATACGTAATAGTATATTACATACCGAGAGTGGTAAGAAGCGAGTACCGTAATTCGAAAGAGTGTGTAATGGGCTTACCACTCGAGTTGTGTACTATACTTTTTCTACGACTTTATGTTTAGTTTTTTTTATAAATAAAAGCAGAAGATTATGTAAACTTTAAGTAACAATACAAATAATAATACAAACATTTGCGTTGTCAAGGCGATGCTATTTGTTTCATAGCTTAGCTTACGTAAAATCTATTGAAAGTTTTCAAGATTTTGGGGTTCGCGGCTAATGTGATTGTGGAACTGTGCCATAAAAAAATATATATATATATATATATATATATATATATATATATATATATATATATATATATATATATATATATATATATATATATATATATATATATATATATTACGTAACTGCCCTTACGCAACAGTTTGGCTTACAGTATAGTGTTTGTAATTAGAGATTTACTGATAAAGTAGACGGTGTGTAATTAGGGTTCTTACTAATATAGGAGAAAATATTAATACACTATTAAATTGTAGCTTTTAAATTGCTAAATATTGTGCTTTTTAAAATTTACTGAGACCACCAGACCACACCTTACTAGACCAACAGACCACGGCATATAAACCCGGAAAACCCATATAATATAGTTAAAATCAGCCGTGAAAGCTTACACTCCTTCTTTATTTTTTTTTTCACTGTGCAGTAACGCATATATTACAGAAATATAGAACTGTGTGTTTCTAGTGGAATGGAGAATTGTGAGTTCTTTATTTCACTGTACACCACATCCAAGAGTTAAAATATAACGAAAGAAAGCCTAAAACATTATAAGAAATAGTAAACTTATAAACATAAACCTAGTCAAAGTTTAATAATGTATTATAAAAAATTAGTTTTTGTTTTCAGGGGGCTAGACGGTCCTAAATAGAACCGCCAATTACAGTGACTACGCTTTGGTTTGGTAGTATTTAATAAATTTGGTATTAGGTTAGGTTTCACACAAAGCCTTATGTAAATGCTGATAAAGACATAGTAAGCGGCTTTTTAAAGTCTTTATTTGTGTTTGCCTTAGCCCCTTTTTTAAGAAGACCTTAACTGATATAAAACTAAATGAGATCGGTATAACTTTGAATTAAATTCGTGTTTGTTACGCTCGACGTCTTTGTAATGAGATCTATGTACCGGGTGTTCCACTAAGAGAGGTACCTAGTCAACTATATCTCTGGTGAAACTACTAATAGTATAACTTTCGGGAAAAATTTTTTTTAGATAAAAGCGACCAAGAGAAATTACTGGAAATTATTCTAAGTCTGTGGGATGGCCGCTAGGGGCGTAAGGCTAACGTCAAAACATAAAAATATACATTTCTCAAAAAATATCAAATAAAGTGTGTCAATAAGTGGTACTATTTTAATCTTTAATGCTTTCTAAACAAAGAAGCTTCATTTGTAATTTTTGTCAGTTCTAAAATAAAGGGTGGGGGGAAGGTTAAAGTTTAATTTATAAAAGTGCTAATAACTTCGGTTGCTTTTAACCGAATTTAGTGAATTTGGCGAACAGCTAAGCCGAAGACATTTGTGAACTCTAAAAAAATAGGTTATAACTTGTTAGGAAAACAACTATTTCGGGTCTTGAGTATTATAAATACCATTATTTACAAAACCCCTTGTAAATTTAATAGTTGTGCGTGTGTAATACCCTGAAACGTGATTTTTACGTTCACCCATCCCCAATTAAAAGAAGGTAAATTATGTTAAACGTAAAGGGAGACGAAACGATGCGCACATAAGTTTAATCGAATAAATACCGCACCGAGCTTCGTTAAAACAATGCGGAACCAGGCAGATGCTTTAGTTTCGCCCTGTTAAGCTAACCACCCCCACGATAAATGCCTTAATCATCCCCCCGTATATAGGGTGATTAGATTAAGTGATTGTAGTTCGATTTGTTTCTGGATTCGATGGGAAAATATAAACCGGAATTTGGCTGTATCTTTTTATACAGTGGGCCCGCGGATGCGGTTAACAAGGAGGACAAATGGACCAAAAATTGAAAGACACGAAAAAAGTCATTTGATAAAAAAATCCTGCTTGTCAAAAAAATATGAACTACATAAGAAAATAGATTGTTATCACACAGGGCGTCTCAAAAATGCAAAATTATAAAATCAAATAAGAGCAAACAGTTGTTTTTTGGCCTTTTGACGAAAATACCATAAAAAAACTTGCTCCAAATTTATTTTCAATCTCGATTCCGGAATCTTACTAAAGAAAATTTTAATTTACGAAACATAAAAAGAAAATATTTTTCTCTTTCCGAGCCAGAAAATATTTCTCTTCTTACAATTTGTACACTCTGTATGTATCCCAAATCAGACCCTCTTTAGAATATTGTTCTTATGTCTGGGGAATGGCGTCCCCTAACACTTAGCATTCTGAACTCCATTCAAAGAAGAGCCGTTCGTCTTATTAATGATCCAACGCTACAGAGGGCTTCCCCTTCCCCAAAGTCGAGCTGTGGGATCTGTCGCTCTTCAGGTTTTTCACGTTTTCCTAGAGGAGTTGGAATATAAATTTCCTTTCGCAGCCCACCAGGGGCAAACACGTAGTAACTTTTATATCTTTTTTAAAGTTCAGTAGAGAGGCCGAACCTCCGCTTTCTTCGCCTTCATCCTTAGAGTTTAAAATTTTTATGAAACTTGCTGCCCAGAATTTTTTTTCCTCCTCTCCCAATTTTCAATAGCCTGTGGAACAAGCTTCCTTCACACGCTGAAGACACCAGAGTTAGTCTTAGGAACGGGGGATTTGGTCCAAGTAAAAAATATTTCGCCAAAATATGAATAAAGAATTTTGTTTAAAAAAAATTTTGAAGATCACTGAATCTAAATAGTCTTGCCTTTTTTTCGCACAACAAAGCTTTTCGAAAAAGCCCAAAATCTATAAATACAGATTTTCTAGAACTCCAGATATTAAAAAATGAGATAAAACAATATTTTATTAAGCAAGAAAATGAGGGAAATTTTCGATTATTAAAAGCTTGCATTCTATTATAAAAAATGTTATTAATAAAAAACCCCTTTTTTAAAAAAAAATTTTACCCAAAATATTGAAAAAAATTTTGACCGTTTTTTTTACTATTTTAGAAAATAGAATGGACCCAAATTCATATGCAATGATGGGTTTTAGGGTGAGTCAACGATAGAGAAAAGTTCATTATTTCATTGGTTTCAAAGTTATGAGAAAATAGTAAATAAAAAGATGTAAAAAATTCTTAGATGCACAATTTAAAATTATTTTAAAGTATACAGGGTGGCTCAAAGCGTGACGAATAAAAATACATTTTTTTAAATGAAACCCCCTTTATTTTTAAATTTTGTTTTGAATTCCTTTAAATTCTTCAATTTTTTTATTAATAATAATGCATACCTAAACCTAATAGTTTTTCCAATATCAATTTTTCAAAAGAAAATAATTTTCACACTTGCAAAAAATTACGATAGCGCCATTATTTGGAAGGTGGGATCACTCATATTTGATATTAGGGGGTTATTCGAAGATGACGTAAAAGATATATGCAACGGAATTTTAATTAGATGCTACAGGTGTTCAAAATAAACGAATATATTTGGATCATTTTAAATTAAAAAAATCTCGATTTTTTTTTTAAATGGCGCACCATATATATTATTATTTTTTCTGAAAGATCTTTCAAAAAACCCCAATTAAGTATGTCATATCCCATTTTTAATACTTTTGATTTATTTTAACTTTTCCAATATTTACCCTTCTTTCTGCTAAGACTATTGCTATAAAATTAGTTGGCATGACAAAAAGACATGTCAATTTTAACCTGACATTGAGTAAATAAATTCATAAAATTTATTGTGGTGTCAGTAAATTAAAGAAAAATAAGTATGGATTTTCCTAAAGCTGAATTAATTGATATGATTTTTATACTGGGTGAGGCGCAAGAAATACTTTGTTGGCAGGACTTTTCAAGGCGAAGTACCCTAATAGAGTGTACCGACTAGGCAATCTCTTCAGTGTTTAATGGAAGGTTTAATGCTAGTGGTAGTATTGAATATGAAAAAAGGAAAGTGGTAAACCGAAATGCTACCAATGAGGAAAAAGAATTGGAAATTTTACTTCAAGTTCAAGATAATCCCCCGGTCAGTAGCCGTCAAGTAGCTAGCTTTTGTGATACATCCCACCCACCCTTTAACCGCACCACTAGAAAACACAAAAAATTTCTCCTTCCAAGGAACACACCAAGAACTTCTAGACCGCGATTTTTAACAAAAGGTAAACTTCTGCACCGTTATAAATGAAGCAATAGAGGCCGATCCAAATTTTTTTTCTAAAATAATGTTTTCCATTTAGCACCGCAGTAATGGTGAAAATTAATCGTCATAACATGCACTATTATTCAAGTTAATCCAGTCTGGTACGGGAAGTGCAAAACCAAAACCATTGGTCACTTAATGTGGTGGAATAAAACACTTTAATGTTATTGGACCATATTTTTTCAAAGGGTTTAACCCGGGGCCTAGATATTTAAACTTTTGCAGAATGATTTACCTCAACTTCTTCAAGAATTTGATAACATTGAGATCCAACAAATGTGGTTTCAGCAAGATGGAGCTCCTCCGCATTACCATCGAGAAGTCGAAAATTTTTTTAAATAATCATTACCCACAGAAATGGATCGGTAGAGGGGACCTTTGGGATGGCCCTCGATCATGTGACTTAACACCACTAGATTTCTTTTTGTGGGGATATGTTAAAGATCGTGTTTATGTGAATCCCCCCAACACCAGAAGATAGGGAAAATAGATTCGGGACGTGCAGGAGAATAACCCCCTTATGTAAGGAACGTCCAAGAAAATATACGAAAAAGCAAACATGTATCAAGTAGAAGGGCATATTTTTGAACATTTATTGCCCATAATAAAAATTTAAAAAATAAGTTAATTTGTAGTAATAGGTATTTATTATTATTTACTTTTTCTGTGAATTTAAAATTAAAATGGCCAACTAATGTTATAGCAATAGTCTTAGACAGAAAGAAGGGTAAATATTGGAAAAGTTAAAATAAATCGAAAGTTTAAAAAATAGTATATGACATACTTAAAAAAAAGTTGGGGGGTTTTAGATTTTCAGAAAAAAAATAATAATATATATTTAAAAAATCGAGATTTTTCATTTTAAAATGATCCAAATATATTCGTTTATTTTGAACACCAAAGCATCAAATTTAAAAATTCCGTTGCATATATCTTTTACGTCATCTTCGAATAACGCTAATATCAAATATGAGTGATCTACCTTCAAAAATAATGGCGCTATCGTAATTTTTTTGAGTGTGAAAATATTTTTTTTTAGAAAATTGAATATTGGAAAAACTATTACGTTTAGGTATGCATTATTATTAATAAAAAAGTTGAAGAATTTTAAAAGGAATTCAAAACAAAATTTAAAAATAGGGTGTTTCATTTAAAAAATGATGTTTTATTCGTCACGTTTTTTTGAGCCCCCCCTATACTTTAAAATAATTTTAAATTGTGCATCCTAAGAATCTTTACATCTTTTGTATTTACTATTTTCTCATAACTTTTGAAACCAATGAAATAATGAATTTTTACTCTATCGTTGACTCACCCTGTACAACTTTTCCCATTCCGATGAACTTTGAATGTTAAAAAAAATGTAAATTTCCCCGAGTAATGGAAAATTCGTGCCCCTTTTGAAAATACTAAGGGTAGAGCAAAAATCTTTTTTTTAAAAAAATTATAGGGACCATTTTTGTGGACACAAGGCAATTTTTTTTTTAAAAAAATTCCCCAATTTTATATTTTGGCGTTTTTGGAAACCCATTTTGGGCCTTGGGGGCCATTTGCTTTTTCCCACCTGTTAATGTTAAAAACTTTTTTCCTCGAAAGCATCCCTAAAGAACTTAAATTGCCCCAAAAAGGGAAAAAAACTGTACAGTTTTTTACAGCTTTGCCCCTTCATTTACTGGACTATTATGAAAAAAAAAAATCATAGAAAAAAGTAGAATGAATTAATTTTTTTTTGGAGAAAATTTTAATTATATTTATAACGTTTTAACCCTTAAAAATCTTTTTTTAATAACAAATTTTCCCCAAAAAAAAATCTTTATCTTAAAATTATTTAATGAGGTTTATATTGTAGAAAAAATATTTTAAAGTTTACGGTGTAATAATTTAAAAATAACTTAACCCTTAAATAAACCCCTCAAAGATTTACAAAAAAAAAATTTTTTTGACAAATTAAAATGATTTGATGATACATTAGCCCGAAATGAAAAAAAATGTAAAAATTTGGGAAATTGCTCATCTTCCCCTTTTCTTCAAATTTATATATACCGATGGGCTGTTTGTTTTTTAAGGGTAAAACTACCCCTTATTGTCAAAACTTATAAAATAACATTTTAAACCTAAGATGGGAAAATTTGGTTTGGGGTTAATTTTTAAATTTTATTTTTTTATGGTTTGGAAACAAATTTAGAATATTTTAACCCCAAACGTCAATATCTTTAAAAAAATAAAAGATACAGAAAAAAAAAACATAACTATGTATTTTTTTTAAGGCCTTTTAAATTTTGGTTATATAACTGTATTTCTAAATGCAAATTTTTTAGTTATAACCAAAAAAACCCAATTTTAGGATTTTTTTTTTAAAGGAACCTATCTCTGAAAAAAAAAATTAAAAAAATTTTTATTTTTTTTTTTTTTTCATTTTTTCTGCAAATTTTGAGTGATTTGGGTTTAAATAAATAAAATAAATAATCTTTATTAAAAAAAAAAAAATCACAAAAAAAAATTTTTTTCCTATTTTGGACAAATTTTTTTTTTCAAAATTATATTTTCGGGGGTAATACCCATAG
>JAHBCN010022064.1:0-13605 GCA_019359885.1 Listronotus oregonensis | reverse complement strand
GAAATACTTATCTAAAGTAAAAAATGCCGGGTATGTTACCCTTTGGATTTGCAAGACAAAACCATACAACCTTCAGTCATTTTGTTACGATATTAAGTAACAAACAATAAACACAAAATTATAGTCATAATTAAATAAACACTAATCACTAAAATAAAAATGTTTTTATCAATCCAAAACTCCTGCAACCACAAAATATAATCACACAAGGAAAAAACAACCGAAACTAATACGGCGCAAAGGGCACAAACCACAACGAAAACGGCGATGGATGAGACGACGACGCCAACGGTTGGTGGATGGTACAGCGCGGATATCATACGTGCCGCGTGCGCCGATGCATTAAAAAAGGTATTCCGGCTCTAAAAGTATAATGTGTTGCCTAACTGCACATTGATTTATCAGTGTGTAAATGGGCAACACATTAAATTATTTCATGGAATTTTGTTATTGCGCAGAATCGGCAAGGCCAAGTCTGACAGTTATTTTTATACTGGGCTGGACATTTTTTGATCGAATGGGCCATAGCATTGGGCTTCCATACACGTTTAAAACTT
This sequence comes from Listronotus oregonensis, assembly GCA_019359885.1. Classification (NCBI taxonomy): domain Eukaryota; kingdom Metazoa; phylum Arthropoda; class Insecta; order Coleoptera; family Curculionidae; genus Listronotus; species Listronotus oregonensis. The sequence goes on along the minus strand of JAHBCN010022064.1, from coordinate 13,048 downwards.
CCTTGTCAGTATACCATTTAATTAATTTTATTTTATTAAAATAACCTATCAAATAATCAGCACTTAGTGAATATTTACTATTTAAAAGAGCATACTGGTTACGATTGGTCCCTTTTTTCTTCGATGGGCTGACGTTTTATTAAGTTCAAAGTTATAGGTGTCTTGTTTTGCATTCGCTATATTATTGGCTGTTATTGTATGTTTTTTTACAAAATACGAAAAAACAAAACCATTAAAAGAAGAAAAAATATTGCTTAATCAAGAAAAACAATCTTCTAGTAGCATGTTTAAAAAAAAATGTGTCATCTTAAGTAATTTTTTTCCGATGTGTCATCTTAAGTACTTTTTTTTCCGTAAATCTAATAAAATATTTAAGAAAATGATTTGAATTAAAACAAAATATTTATTAATTATTAATTAAAACAAAATAAATACGACATAGTTAACAGTTTCCTAATAAAACACCTTATTTATTGGTGTGTCGGACACGTCGATTTTATTTTGTGATTAGGCATAGTTTGACATCAAATGTAGATATACAGGGTGTCGCAAGAAATATTGTTTTCTTAAATGGAACCCCCTGTATATTTTTACATTTTCGGATTCTCCGGATAATTCTGGACATGTTTTATGTATGTCATATACCTATCCTTAACTGTTTACGAAATAATTACGTTTAAATAATAATTATAACACTTTATTGCAACATACATTGATTAATTACATTCCACATATTTAAAATGTATTTTATCAAATGCGACAATGTATCCTGATGAAAATAACCCAGACATGCCATATCAAGAATTATGGTTTCAACAGGATGGGGGCCTCCCCCTATACTGCTATGGTTAGAAGATTCCTAGATGATGTTTTTCCAAATGGGTGGATGGGCAGACGTGAATCAATATAGTGACCACCTAGATCACCCCACCTTAATCCATTGGACTACTTTCTTTGGGGTTATGTCAAAAATGAAGTGTACAAAGATCAGCCACACACGCTTGATATCCTCATAAATTTCAAAAATGTGAAATGTAATTAATCAATTTATGTTGCAATAAAGTGTTATTATTATTATTTAAACCTAATTATTTCGTGAACAGTTGAAGATAGGTATATGACATAATACATAAAACATGTCCAGAATTTTCCGAGAATCCGAAATGAAAATATGCAAAAAAATAAAAACTAAAAAGCAGGGGGTTTCCCCCATGTTTAAAAAAAGCAAAAAAAAAAAATAAATTTGCTCACAAACACTTTTTTGTCCCAAACTTTTTTTCAAACAACCAACCCTGTATATATATATATATATATATATATATATATATATATATATATATATATATATATATATATATATATATATATATATATATATATATATATATATATATATATATATATAATATATATATATATATATATATATATATATTTTAATATTTTTTTTTTTTGATTACCCAGAAAAATAGAAAGTAATGGAAGTTTTGGGACTTATATGAGAAATTCGTAATAGTTTATTCACAAACGCCATTTACATTAGAAAATAATAACAAATGAAATAGGATAAAATATAATTACTCAATCGCAGGACACGCGCTACGCTGCAAAGCGAGTGACGAAAAATGGAGCTCGGGAAGTGTAATGTGATGTGACTCTAGACAATTGTGTAGTCCACGCAGTCGAAGTCGTGGGCAAAATGCAAGTAAAATAACAATTGCAAAATTTTTCATATGAATTAAATTAATTCTGTTGTTACTAAAAAATTATACTAATTCTTTTTTTAATTAAATTAAATTTAAAAATGCTTTCAAAAACACGCCAATAAATAGGATGTCTTATTAAGAATATGTTGTTATCTCTTTTGTTGCAATACAAAATATTTCCTTGTATTCTTTTAGATATAGAGGATGGCCACTTCACATTTTTTTTTAAATATGAAGAAAGCCAACAATGGCTAGCTTAGTCCTGTGGGAGGACTATGTACTTGCAAAATGTCCATAAAAAACAGATAAGTCAACAAATTAACAACTAAAAAAATAAAGTGACGAATACCCAACTTCACGAAAAAAAAGAATGTTTTTTTAACCGTTCTTTTTTCTAGAAATAATGTAAATTTTTACAGGATTCAACAGTTCAAATCGAAAATCAAAAGGTTTGAAAAGTACAAAATGAACTTTTTACTTTGGTGCTTTACCCATAGTAACATCTACAAAAATGGTAAAAGCACTAAAGAATGCGGTTTCTCAATGTATACACATAATATACAAGGTGATTCGCATTAATCGACTCATAAGACTTTAGTTTACAAAAACTGTCGTTAAAAACTGTATCATATTCTATAAATATACTAAGTGCCATTGAAAATTCGACACCAGTTAAAATTAATGTCTTTAAAACCTATTAGTATTTATCGAGATTTGGTAAATATCGCATCCTTCTTTTCCTTTCTATCATATCCCAGACAAATTTTATTGGAGCAAGGTCTGGAAGTTAAGGAGGCCATGCATCAATATGTACGCCACAAGCTGGCAAAAACTGTAATGTAAAACTTGCAACATTAGGTCACACATGGTCCTCTTAAGACACTAGATAAACCAATCTTTTCAAAAACGAAAGCAGATATAATAAAAATATTTCTGGAGTTTGGATTTTCTTTGGCACTCGGTACACATATATTTGGTTTTGTCAATAAAGATGTAATTTGTTTTGCGATTTTTGTTAGTGTAAGATTCAAACTTATCTTTATACTTAAACTTATTTATTTAAAAAAATTATGAATTCACAGTTATTTACTTTTTGTACTATACATACCTAAATCATAGTTTAAAGAATGTATATTCTTTAAACTATGCCTAAAGTTATCTAATTTAGTTTTATTTGACCAATATAATGAAAGTGGTGGATCATTTTGTAAAAAATATCAAAACGAAAGAAACAATTTTCGTCCAGAGATTTGTTGTATACACTATTTAATGAAGTAATATTAATTTCAGGGACAGCTAAGACCCCAAAATGTAAAATGGTTGTAATTTACAAAAATAAATTTTAAACTTAGTTTTATGTAACGTAATTTAATGTAGAAACTGTCCATATTTTAGGTCAATTTTTAGATCTCCTTAATAATGTTAAAAACAAGATGAACAGGATGTTTTAAATGATTGTATTCTTAACATTGAAATTTCAAAAACTAGGAGAGATATATCTGCAGTAAATTTGTAGTAAATTTATCCATTAAATGTCGCCTTCTGAATTTTAGTTTTCGACTAATATTTATGATTTATTTTGTAGAATTTCTCTGCTTTTCTTGCCAAACCTTACAAGACCTCAGGCTACATAACGCCTCATCAAAGTGCACATATTCACTTTTCTTACTGCCTTGAGGTTGTGGTTGAGCAGGTCTGAAGTAAACTTCGGACAAAAAGCATTTAAGGAATTTTTTCTTCAGCCATTCAGTTATTATAAAAATGATTTTCCTACGACTGCTATGAAAACACTAATAAACAAACGGGATCAAGGCCTGAAAGTGATTAATTTCATACACCTGTGTGAATTTTTTTCTCACGGTTCAAACTGTAAAAAATATGGCCTACTTGTTATTTTATTTTTACATCTTATCTCCGGTGTTAAAGAAGGCTTAAAAGCTCCAACAAACTGTCACAAAAAAAAATGTTGTTTCCAAAACTTGTTGTACAATATACTATTGCAAATTTGTCGAAATTTTCCTACCTTCACTACATTTTAACTGATCCTCTATCTCTGGTAGTTTTAGAGATCCTAACGTTGAAAATCGAATTTAAAACAACCTGTAAAGGATGTCCCAAATAGATTTTGAATATCTTAAAAGCCACAAGCAATACCTAAAAAGATTTTATACAAAGTTTCCAGTAAATTTTGAATAATACGAATAAGTTGAGATTCAGAAACAAGAGTGTTAGAATTCACTAATAAACTCTAAGAGCTTTTGGGCTAAATGTATATCTTTCTATATACAGGGTAAGTTTTAAAATTATGATAAAGCCTAAGCAAATTTTAGGTATCACTAGTATATGGTTATATATAGGGCATTTGCAATATTTTAAATCTTTTGGGCCGCCCTTTATAAAAGCCTAAATTTTAGATACCCTTTTAAAAACATATCTGTTAAATTTTAAAAGTTGTAACGTTGGAAAAAAGAACTTAAGAAATAAAAGGCATAAAAAATTTAGTGTAAAGAATTTTAAAAATATTTTTAAGACTTCCTATTTAATTTTTATTTCTTTTTCTAATTTTTTCTATAAAATATACAGGGTGTATATGTGTTTCATATAAAAAATTTGAAGTACTCTGTAAAATAAACCCCTTATAACGATGAAGATAGAAAAATATTTTTTCAAGTATAAGGAAATTAGACCGACCAAAGCATCGATACAAAAGTATTCTTTAAAAAATGTGTCCCAAATTATGCCGTATTTCTTTAGTTTATATCGCAAGCATAATTTCGTCCAGACTGTTCAACATAATGTTATTTTTAAAACTTAACAAAAAACTCACAGCTGAAATAATGACTAATTTATTATTTTCTCTTTATTCATGAGTTTATTAAATAATAATAATAAACATTCGATATTAAAATATAGTTATTTAATCTACAGTGTTGCCAATTTACTCTTAATTTCCTAAATATTGGGGGAAAATGATTTTTTTTGTGAAATACTTAGATATTTAAATAAAGAATGTTTTATAAGCAGATCTGGCCGTAATTAAACAGTGATATACTCTTCCAACGTACAACATCAATTTTTAAAAAACTTGTATTAAAACTTGTTGGCAATAATAATCGCAGTAGATCATAGAAAATACCGTACGATGCCTGTAGAGTTAACGTTAAATATGTAAAATTAGCGTTTAGGCTCCGTTTAGGAGCGAAAAGAGGCATACAAATTAAAATTTACTTGAACTGATTTTATTGAAAGTGTATAAAATATTTTATTTTGGATACCTCTCTGTTAGAAAGTGATTTCAATAAAAAGTTGAGTATTTATTACGTTGTTTTATTTAGAAAATAGTTTTATATTTATAATGAAAACCAACTTTAACATTTGCTAACAACAGCACTGAATTGTTTGAAAGTAAGGGCTAGGTGACCGAAAACCGAAAAGCGAGCTTTGCTATTATAATGGCGCTGCTGTAAATCGTGGATTTCTCTCTTTGTTCTACACAAAAAAAAATGCTCCAGACTTTGCATGCGATATTAGTCGCTCCAGAAAAAAAGTAAGACAACTTAAAATTTTTAATTTTTGTTTTCTTCAATTTATTGATAAGGTTTTCTGCATTCTTCTTGATAATATACTTCGATAAGGAGAAATGCTATTCGTTACCCTTTTATCAGGGCCGGATTTAATCTTAGCGCCGCACCTGGACTCTGAAGAAAATGTCGCCCTGTCAAGTGGAGGTGAGCCAAGGAAGTTTAAAGGTGTATGGAAGCCCAATGCTATGGCCCTACTTACACACTGATAAATCAGTGTGTAGTTAGGCAACACATTATACTTTTATGAGAGCCGTAATGGTCTTAGGTTGTCTAAGGTTTTTAGTGCAAGGGCGCGCGCGGCGCGTATGAAACTATATCCGCGCTGTATCGTCAACCGTCGTCGTCTCATCATTCGTCATTTTCGTTGTGGTTTGTGCCCTTTACGCCGATTGTTTTGCTTTGTGTGAGTACCTATATTTTGTGGTTGTAGAAGTTTTTTGGATTGATAAAAACCTTCTTATTTTAGTGTTACTGTTTATTTTTATAATTTTGTGTTTATTGTTTGTTACTTATAATAACGTAACAAAATAATTAGAGGTTGTATGGTTTTGTCTTGTAAATCCAAAGGTAACATACCCGGCATTTTTCACTTTAGGTCAGTATTTCTTATATTTAAATTAGGTGCTTCTTATGAGACCTAGCGTTAGGTAACCAAAAAAATAATAATATATCAATTATGAATAATAAAATAATGAAAATTTCATAGGAAATAGCAGTGAGAAAAGTAAGGCAATCTTAACTATCTTTTAGATGATTTCCACAATGTTTGTGTATTTCTGTGGATTATTAAAAAGAAGTAAGGTTTACATTTAGGTACTTTTATTTCATTTAATAATTTAGTACATTCTTTTAAAGAATCAAAATTATTAATTACTGGGCAGACCAGGCAAATTTTAATATATACAGGTCCCTCTAAATGAATGAAAGAAAGTACAATTTTATGTTAAAGTTCCTTATTGCTTTTTCTGTATTTGTTTAAAAAGAAATTAGATTTTTGGTTTCTTAAACTTACATTATCAACTTTTTAAGCTCGACATACTGTAGACACATAATATTTAACGGATACTGTTACAATGGATACCTAGGTACCAAAGGTTACTAAACATTTTTAACCACTGTTATTCTGTCTCATGAATGTTTGTTATTAGTGAAAAGTATATGCCTAAAAGGCAGTTATAAAAATTTTGACTTTTTAATGTACAACCAGAATCTTAGGATTAGATTAAACTTATTTACACTATCTTGCCCTTTCTTTTATCACAAAATTGGTGATAAGTACATGAAACTATCATACAATGTTTGAAATTTATTTCAAAAAATCGTGTTTTTATTTATTTACAAAGATTTTTGGTAAAAATACAAAATTCACAAAAATATCGACCATTTAAATAGAAGGCTTCTTTCCATATTATATCAGATGATATAAAATCCAATATTACACAATAATTTTAAATATTCTATGGTGGTATCGTTTAATAACCAACAATTTTGTGCAAAAAATAAAAAAACAGTGAATGCTTGAATTTGACATTTGATGATGTCAACTTTATAGATAGTAACAAAGAATTATGGAAGTCCGGCTCTGACCTACTATTCATTGCGCAAACTCCGCGGGGCCAATCCCCCTATTCCCGCTGCCCTGCACGCCTGGACAATTTTGTTCTACAGTATTGGGCTTCCATACACCTTTAAACTTCCTTGAGGTAAGCGCACTCCTTAGAGTCGTGCCTCAATTTAAGCCTACTAAGCCTCACTTTAGGCATTTGTGTCGATAAGGGCCAAACTTTCTATACTTTTTTAAACGATTCGACCGGCAGATTTTGGGAAATTCCATTAAAAAAAATTCAAAAATATGTTTTTTAAAATAACTTTTAAACGGCTGTACCGACCGATTCCAAAAACTAATCAGCTCTTACCCCCAAAAAACGCGTCGATCACCCCCAAACATATTAAAATTGGTTGATTCGTTCGAGGATATCGTTATCGATTTTTTAAGGTGTTTTTTTTTATTAGAACCACTTCACATCTTTCAAAAATTCTGGACAAATTCAGGGGTATTTCTTATACATCCAGGAAATTCCTCGTGAAAATTAAAAGCATCGGACGCCCTCTCAAATCTCACCCCTTATCATCATATCAATATTTTTGGGTTTTGTATATTTAGACCACTTCACTTTCAAAAATACTGCGCAAAATTCGGGAGGCTCTTTGTATCGTTAGAAAAATTCTCCTGAAAATTAAAAGCATCGCACGCACCCCAGGACTGACCAAAAATTATTATATCGATATTTTTAGGGTTTTTTCTTATTTTTGGACCACTTCGCCACCCAAAAAATTTGCCGCCCTAGAAAATTTGCTGCCCTGGGCACTAGCCCCAACTGCCCCTCATGTAAATCCGCTACTGCTTTTTATAGAGTTTGTCTTGGTATAAAAAATTAAAACTTAAGTTCAGAATAATACATGATTTTTAATAAAAACGGACAAATTTTTATCCCCGGAAATTATACAGAAATTTTAAATTTTTTTGAACCAAATTTAAAAACTTTAGGGTAGCTTTTTTTTTTTGGTGGATGTCATATACTGTTAAGAAAGTTATTAAAATGATGCTTTTAACGAAATAAAAATAAAAAATAAAGTAAATGAATATCCAGAACTCCGGCAGCCGAAAAATAATTTGGTGGTGGTTGTTATAAGGGCATTTCTCTGTAAACTAAACAACTTTAAGCGTATTTTTGTCCCGACAAACAGTCCCCTGGTTAGTTTTTTTCATAGAATAATAGTTTTATTTAATTATTATCATTGAACAAAAAAAAAAGCATACGAAGCACAACGTAAAAATGTAGATTAATGGTATCGTTGCTCTTGACATATCCAAAGCTTTCGATCAGGTCTGGCATGATGGGCTTCTTAACAAACTTCCTTCTTACGGTCTTCCACCTAAGTTTTGTCTTGGCTTTCCATTTTCCCTTTTTTTTAATCAGTATATCAGTTAGGTAGATCGGGGGTTCCCCCCAAATGGCGATATCGACCCTTGGGGTCGATTTAGGTTTTCTAGGGGTCGACATAAACAAAAACTGATTTTGGGGGCGACGGGGTTTTCCCCTTTAAAAAAAATTTTAAATAGGTAGGTAGGTAGTATTGTTTATGTTGTGTTACGGCACTAAGAATAATTAATATTTTTTTTAAGAAATAGCATTTTTGGGAAATTTGTACAAAATGAAAAACTCGGAAGTCAGTGGGGAAAAAGTTTGTGCAAGATAAGGAGTTCGAGCGTAGTTTTCAGGCGTTTTAACTTGCTTACCTTTTTCAAAAATTTAATGACAAGTTAAATCCAAACATGTTCCTGATTTTTTACTTTTTAAGGGTAGTTGTCCTGAATTTCAAAAAATTTTGGGGGTACGAAAATTGTTTTTGAAACCATTTAGGATAAATCGGGGGCAAAAAAAAGATCCAAATTTGAAAGAAATCGCACAATTGTAAAACAAATATTTATTACTTGACTGATATCTTTGGAATGTTCAACAAAGTTAATTTGCAGCTGCGGGGACGATCTTAACAAAATTTAGGCAGAAAAAATATTCACAGTTTTCTTTGTTAAATTTACCAGAAATGCTTCAAGAGAATGACATTTATTATATGTCACTCACTTGGACGCATTTTTTAGGAGGGTTTGAGGTTTTTTTAAATTTAAAATTCCTCAATGGATAATAAATCCGTACAATACCACAGCCATAGAAGAACCAAAAGGATAATGCAAGAAAGTTGATTACCAAGAAGACGAAGAGCTTAAGAAAAGTTAACCAAGGGGCTATCAGAAGTTCTGGTTGAACGCAACATTGAAACACAGTATCCTACATTGTGAAACATTGCAAAAATACCTATCGCTTTTCCATCATAAACCCAGTTGAAAAAAGCTTCAGTGGGGAAAAAAAAATTTTGCGAAACAAAGAAACCGTTTGAAAATTTTGGAGTGGGGCGCCAAAAATCTTGTTCAGTTTAATGCCTGAAAACAAAAGGCCATGTTTCGCTGTCAAAAAAAAAAGTCTGCAAACGCTCATCCCTTACATATGAGCAGAACAAAGAGTCGTTTAATCTTGTCGGCGTTACTTTTGAGAATAACCTCAACTGGCACAAAAAAAATTACATCCATAGCCCCCCGGCAGCAAAAAAAAATTTTTGGGGTTTCCTCTTCCGAGCCAGAAAATATTTCTCTTCTTCCAATCTGTACACTCTGTATGTATCCCAAATTAGACCCCTTAGAATATTGTTTTCATGGGGGGGGGAATGGCCCCCTTACAACACTTAGCATTCGGGACTCCATTCAAAGAAGAGCCGTTCGTCTTATTAATGATCCATGCCCATTTTTGGGGAGCTGCAGGGGATCTGTCGCTCTTCTATAGGTTTTTTTTACGGCTTCTGCTCAGAGGATTGGCCAGAAAATTCCTTCCTGGCAGCTCCCAACAGAGCAACCCGTAGTGCAATTTTTTTATGCATCCTTTTACGGTTCAGTTAGAGAGGCCCCGTTTTTCCCCCGCTTTTTTGTTCCATTATCCCTAGAGTGTCTAGACTGTGGAACCTGCTCCCCGCAAAATTTTTTTTCCTTCTCCTCCCAATCCCAAAATTTAAGTCCCGGGGAACAAACTTCCTCTCACCACACTTAAGGCACCCACGGAGTTAGTACTTAAAAAACCCCCCTTTTGTGGACTGTCCCAAGATAAAAAATAAATAAATGCTTTTAAAGGGTTTTTTTTTAAATAAGACCCGGGGGACTTTTAAAAATTGAGGACAAGATAAACATAAGAATTTTTAGATGCATTATTTAATTAAAAAATTTTTTCCCCGATAATGGGGGGTAAAAAGTTCATTAGATTTGAAATATTATAAGTTTTTTTTTTTTTAATATTTGTGAGATATACATCTTTTTTACCAGGGGACCTTTTTTTGGGGACATGCAGGGGAGTGTTCTTTGAGCATTATAAAAACGTTTTTGATGTAATAAACTTTATTTTATTGGATATTGTATGCGGTAAATTAGGTGATTATGTTATTAAGTTAAGTACAAATTATAAAATGAACTATATTTTTCATATTATACAGGGTGTCCCAAATTGGTGGGGAAGGGAAATTTTTGGGGGAAACCCCCCAAAAAGATAGAAAAGGGTTTTAAAAAGGGGTTTTGGGGACAATTATTTTAAAAAAAGGGGTTTAAACCCGTTTACTACATGGTTTAATTTTTTCCCGGGTTTTTTGAGAAATTTTGAAAAACCTAAAACATGTATTTTCGAAAATGGGAAAAAATTTTTTTTATAAGTGAAAATTTTTCAAATCTGAAAAATTTTTTTCAAAGCAACTATAAATTTTTTTTATTTATTACTTTTGGGGATTAGAATCATCATTAACTTTATTTTTTCAGGGGGAAAAGCCTTTTTGGGTTTTTTTAAGAAATAGGCTTTTTATTCTGATTTCAACGGGGGAAAAAAATGATAATTTAAGAGTTTATAACCTCTTTTTTTTTAAAAAAACAAATATTTTCATTTGGGCCCTTTTATTCCGGCGAACGTCATTTTTTTTTTTAAACAATAAAAATTAGAAATTTGGGGAAAATAGAAATTTAACAGATATTTTACAAAAAAGGGGTTTCGCAAAAAATAGCTATAACGTTAATTCCGGTTACCACAAAATGGGCCCCTAGGAAAAAAGCTGATGAATCAAAACAACTTTACTTTTTTTATATGATCGCCATATTGCATTTTTTTGCAGCCAAATAGTGCTTTTTTTTTTTATTTCAACAATGTATAACATGTTATAGTTTTTTAGTTTATTTAAAAAAATCCAATTTCCCCAAAAAAAAAATATTTTCTTAGTTGGCCTTGACTCCCCGGGGGAAAAACATCTAACGTCATTATCAAGTTAGCTCGGGTACGTTATTAAAATTTTTGAATTTGTAAAATGGTTAATTATTTGAAGAAAAAATTTATTTTGCAACGTTATTTCCAAAGCAATAGAAATGGAAATATCTGCGCAAACTATTTCGACAATTTTCCTGAAAGGCAGCATCCTAAACTAACATACTTTCGAAAACTGGTTAAAAATTTGCTTAAAAAATTTTTAAATTTCAAAAAAACCCCCACCTAAGAAGTACGTTGAACAAAATTGACAACGAAATGCTGCAGTTAACCAACATTTTAAAGAAAAAAAAAACATCTTCAGCCAGGGGGAAAAAAATAGAGGGGAATTTTCCCCCTACCCGTCAACCATTTTTTTTGGGTAGTTAGGACTATTTAAAAAAAATCGTTAAATGTTGAGAAATATGGGGGAAAATTTTTAAAAATTTTTTTTAGTTATTTTACATCTTCATTTTTGCAGGAATAAGTTAGGGGCCCCCTTTTTACTGTTTTTGTTTTTACTTGTTTCAATTAACTTGTTACGTGTAGTTTTGTTGTAACAAGGTATTAACAATATAGCTATGTTCCCAACCCATTTCTGTAAAATATCTTTTAGCACCATTTTGCCAATTACTTGTATTTTATTGTTTTTTAAAAAAAAAGACGTTCGCCGGAATCAAGGGAAAAAAAAAAAAATATTTGTTTTTTAAAAAAAAAAGAGGTTATAAACTCTTAAATTATAACATGTTATACATTGTTGAAATCAGAATAAAAAACACTATTTGGCTGCGTAAAAATCCAATAAGGGTTTCCCTATGAAAAAAAAAAGTTGATGATGATTTTAAAAAAACCCAAAAGTAGGGGAAAAAAAAAAATTTACTACCCCGGTCATATTTTCAAAAAAAATTTCTTTGAAGAAGTTTTTACAAATTTGAAAAAAAATTTTTTTTTATAAAAAAAAAAAAGGCCGATTTTCAAAAGGGCATGTTTTAGGTTTTTTCAAAATTTCTCAAAAAAACCCCCAAAAGATAACACCATGTAGTGAACGGGATTAGCTTCTAACATAATTGTCCAAAAAAATTTCCCCCTTTAACCGATTTTGTATCTAACGGGGTTTTCAAGATCCCCATACATTCCCCACCAATTTGGGACACACTGTATAGGCCTGGGACGCTGAGTTGCCCAGCTTACAGAGGAAAAAACCCCTAAATCAGGAAAATATAAAAAGGAATAAAAAAATTCTGTTAAAATTTTAAAATTTTTAAAAAATTATTTTAAATCTTTTCCCCCCGAGATCCTAAATTATTTTAAAGTTTCTAAAAGCTTTTGGGGGGGGCAAATTTATATCCCGCAGCCATTTTTTCCAGCCCCGCTTCTGTTCAGTGGAGGTTGACATTGCCATCCTCCATTGAAGTTGAAACATGGAGTCTGCGCAGTCGGTTACACCATCATCGTTACAATCCTAAAAAATTTTAAAAAATTTTAAATTTAAAAATATTTATATTAATAATTAAATTTTTAAAAATTTTTTTGCTCGAATTTGGGATGTAAATATTTTTTGTGTATGTTTTATTAGTTCCCGGTAACATGCGGTCTGCATATCTCTGTTAGTGCAAGATCCCAAAACTTGATTTCTATGTTTATCTGTTTTTTAATTGAACTACATTTTTAAGTTAATTATAAACAGTTCCGCAAAAAATTTTTTTTTAAAAGAAACTTTTTTTTAATTTCGTTCATTTGGTTTTTGGATAAGATGTCATTCATTCTTTAAGGTAAAAAAATTGACATTGTTTAACCTATACAATTATTTTATATTATGACTATTAATTTTAAAAAAAGGGGGGATCGGTATATTTTTTCTTTTTCTTTTGGG
>JAHBCN010022063.1:0-12500 GCA_019359885.1 Listronotus oregonensis | reverse complement strand
CTATAGACCAAATAAAAGAGTTATTGTTATAATTCCTATCCTAAAACTGACCGTTTCTGAAAAATTTAGAAAATTAAAAAATACAGACCATATTTTAAAAATTTTTACACCCTGTAACATATAAGGTGCTCGTAATTAAATTTACTGCTTAGCTTAAGGGTTTAAGTACTATTACATAAAAGTTTTACCTTAATATTATCAAGTGGTAAAAAAATTGCCCTTAAAAGTTTGGACATACATTTTATTAAATAACTTCCAAATTTGGAACACCCTATATTTAGTGGCTATTTTGACGCAGAACTAGATTCGCATTAAAACTATATTAAGGTTTTCTATATCTATCTCTTCTGCTTTTAATGCAAAAGACGTTTTTATATTTGACTTATAAATAATTTCTTTATCTTAAAAATGGAACACTCTGTACTGTATAGGATGACGCCTGTTAGAATACCTTTGGGATATACTTTTGATGCAAAAAACATATTTCTTGACACTCACCGATTACCAAAATCATTTCATCTTCCTTATTTTAACTACTTAAAATGTAACAATCATTCAAAACAATTATAATTTTAAACTACTTACTCGTAGCTTAATCAATGATAATCGTTTGATTAGCAAGTGTCACTGTCAAATATTTTTGTTTGCAAATAATAATTAACGTCATCTAGGTCAAAGCCTACTATTATTGAAAAAATATAAATATAATCGTACCTTTGGTGATAGTCATATTGAAATGTATGTTTTATTGACCCCATTATAATATTATTTTGGGATTTACTTTACCATAAAGTCCAATACATTTGCTAAGAAACAAGGGCATTTTAACATATTTCGTTCCAACAATAATTAAGATAGGTGTGCCTTTTACCAATGATCGATATCTTTTACTATATTTTGATTCTCATTTTTTAAAGAATGCTTTAATATTTTAGAAATGGCAATAAATTGGAGTTTTTACTTTTGCCTGCATTTTGCTTCAAATGCATCTTATTTTTAAAAATTTAAACTTGTGCTTTTAGCGAATCTACGTGGTCCTTAATAAAAAGGTTTTTTAATGACAGTACAGGGTGTTCTATTTTTAAGATAAAGAAATTATTCATAAGTCAAATATAAAAACGCCATTTGCATAAAAAGTAAAAGAGATAGGTATAGGAAACCCTAACCTAGTTTTAAAGGGAATCTAGTTCTGCGTCAAAATAGACCACTAAATATAGGGTGTTCCATTTAAATTTAGAAAGTTATTTAATAAACTGTATGTCCAAACTTTGGGGCAATTTTTTTCACCACTCTGTTAATATTAAGGTAAAACTTTTATGTAATAATTAACTTAAACCCTTAAGCTAAGCAGTAAATTTAATTACGAGCAGCTTCTTATATGTTACAGGGTGTAAACAATTTTTAAAATATGGTCTGTATTTTTTAATTTCTCTAAATTTCTCAGAAACGGTCAGTTTTAGGTATAGGAATTATAACAATAACTGTCTTTTATTTGGTCTATAGTATCTAAAAAATAAAAAAATATGGGGTGTTCCATATGAAAAAATATAACTTTGATATGTACTTTTTTTTTGGGTCACCCTGTATATTTCAAAATAATTTTAAAATATGCTCCCCACAGACCAACATATAACTGTGCTTAAAGTTTTTTTCCAACTCTTTTCATTTCTCGTAGAAAAACCGAGGCGAATGTGGTGGGCCACCCTGTATATAGGGTGTTACCGAATGTTGTGAGGAAATTTTAAGAGAAGATTCTACATCTAAAAATATGAAAAAAAGTTCATATAAACATGGGTCCGGAAATGCTTCGTTTTTATGATACGGGGTGTTTAAAGTTTTTGTCTTTTATAGTTTATTTCATATTTCTCGAAAACCCGTGGAGATATTGAAATGAGTTTTGGTACATGCAAATGTATAAGTATAGGTCATATTCACATGTACAAAATTGTTTTCTTAGGCACTTAAATCAGTGGCGTTCGTGTCGGTAAGTCTTTACTTTACCAAGAAAACTGTACGCCACTGGTTTTTGCAAGAATTAGTGTTGCTTTCTTAAAGCCAGTGTAATTCTGCTTAAAAAGTACTTCTTGGTCTTTTTCGTTCTGACTCACCGTTTTCAAAATAAAAATAAAAGTACACTATCGCCAAGTTTTTATTTGCTAAAGAACGTATTACAAATTAACTGAAACAATATATATATATATATATATATATATATATATATATATATATATATATATATATATATATATATATATATATATATATATATATATATATATATATATATATATATATATATATAATATTATAATTAAGGAGTAAGAAAAATTGTTAATTTTTATGTTTTTTTTGGTTTCACGGGCTTGGATTTTTTTTTTCAATAAAATCATGGTATATAGTTAATAGCCTGTTCATTCAGCTTCATTTTTCTTTTTTTCGGAGATATCCGACTTTAAATGCAATGGCTTTAACCATCGACATCTGAGCAACCACTCATCGGACAGAAAATTTAAGGGCAGTATCAAAATCGGCAATAAATGTTTTACAAACTTAGCTTGTGGCGTTGAATTTTTTATGTTTTTTATTCTCAATGTAAACCTAAAAAAGTGACCAAAAAAATACTTTTTTCTTGTTCCGAAAAATCCTCCGCTTCTTGCGAATATTAATGAGGAGCCTAACGTTTGCACGGAATTGTTTGTATACCCCAATGCATCCCCAACAACCCTGCGAATCGACAGATCAAACGATTAAGTAGATTTTCTAAACCGTAAAAGCAAAATTTCGAAAAAAATTAAAGGAGCAAAATTTACATTTCTGGGTACCCTGTAACCCTCGTAAAAATAAAAAAATAAGTTTTTTTTCAATTTTCTTACAATTGGGCATCTTTTATCCATTGAATTTATAAATTCAAAAATATATATATTAAAAAAAAAATAGGGATCCCGCAATTTTCCTATGAAAAATGGGTTTCGTTCAATTATTTTCAAACTTTGCACAGCGATAGTTCTTAACACGCTGATTAAAAGTATCCACGGACATAAAACTCGAAAACCCTGCCAACCCCCAGAATCATCCTCAAATTTCACTGAGGGTCTTTCTTATGAAAAATGGGTTTTGACCAATTGTGTTTAAAACTTTGCATAGTAATAGTTCTTGATACGCTGATTAAAAGTCTTCACGGGCATAAAACCCGAAAACTCCACTAACCCCCCCAAAATCACTTTTAAAAGTTACTGGGGATTTTTTATATGAAAAATGGGTTTCGGCGAATTGTTCTTAAACTTGGCATAGTAATGGTTCTCAATACGCTAATCAAAAGTCTCCACGGGCACAACCCTCCCAAAACCACCCTTAAAGGTCACTGGGGATAATTTTGACTGATAGTTTGGTCAATTGCTCTGCGGAATTTTTTGATAGTGTTGCCGAATTCTGGCCACCTGAATAGTTACAGAGTTATAGCCTGACTTCCCCTGTAGTTGGTGAGATTAGAATTTGTAGTCGGATGAGGAGGTATTGGGGGGTTACATACCCCGTAAGAAATCCATACACAGGGGATGTCAGGCTGTAGCTCTGTAATTATTAACAATATTAAAAAATTCCGCAAAGCAATTGACCAAACTATCAGTCAAAATCATTCCACTGCCCTTTTAAAAGGGTAATTTAAATTTTTTGGGGAGAGGTTTTCGGTTTTGTTGAAAACAGTTGGCCGAAACCCATTTTCCAAAAGAAAAATACACAGTGACTTTTGAAGTTGATTTTGGAGGGGTTAGGGGAGTTTTCGGATTTTGTGCCCGTGAAGATTTTTTGAACAGCGTGTCGAAAACTCTTACTATGCAAAGTTTAAAAACAATTGTTCAAATCCTATTTTTTTAAATAAAAATTCCTAGTGAAATTTAAGAGTAATTTTGGGGGTTGGGGGTTTCGAGTTTCATGCCCGTGGAGGCTTTTATTCACGTGCAAGAACTATTACTGTGCAAAGTTTGAAAAAAATTTAAACCCGAAACCCATTTTCTATAAGAAAATAGCGGGGTCTCTTTTTTTCAAAAATATATTTTTTTTTTAATTTCCGAATTCAATGGATAAAGATGCCAATTAAAAAAAAAATAAAAAAAAAACTTAATTTTTTATTTTTACGGGGGTAACAGGGTACCCAGAAATGTAAATTTTGCTCCTCTATTTTTTTCTGAAATTTTAATCAAACAGTTTAGAAAAACCACTCGATCGTTCGATCTGCCGATTCGAGGGTTGTTGGGGGTGCATTGGGGTATAAAAATTTGTGCAAACATTAGACTTCTCATTAATATTCGCAAGAAGCGGAGGATTTTACCAAGAAAAATTTTTTTCACTTTTTTCAGGTTAAAATTGAGAATAAAAAAAAAATAAAAATTCAACGGCCGCAAGCTAACTTTGTAGGAAATTTATTGCCGATTTTGGAACTGCCCTTTAATTTTCTGTCCGATGTTTGGTTGCTGAGATATCGATGGTTAAACCCAAAAAGGATCCTTTTGCATTTAAAGTCGGATATCTCTGGAACCAATCACCGTGAAAAAATAAAAAATAAAGAAAAATAAAGCTGAATGTACACACTATCAAGTCTAAACCATGATTTTATTCTAAAAAAAAATGTGTTATTTTTTCGAAATACTCGATAACTGTCGTCCTAAAAATATTTGGTCAAAAGATCTGAAAACTAGAATCTTCAAGCTTCAATACGTTTTTTTACGATCTCGATACGATCATTTAATACGGGCTGTTTCCTAATTAAGTACAAGAAATTTATTAATTAAACCAATTTTATAAAGAAAAGCATATGTAAACATATATTTGAAAATGTTTTGTTTCAGAGGTACAGGTTGTTATTTTTTAGACAATTATTTTTTTTATTTAGTTAAAATCCTTTTAACTGATTTTATAAAATATGGTGTGTTTGTTAGTAGTAATAAGAAGTTTCTGTTGAAATAATAATTTCAGTGGCGTCGCAAAGAAGGACGTTTTTGATATTTGTGTTAAAAATCAGTGTAGGACAATGCTAAATCGGAAAGTGTGTTTTTAAAATTAAGCCAAAATGTAAATTACGATATAACTATAACAAAACTTTACCTACATATATTTTTTAAATACGTGCTTTTTCCTTTACAAAGTGTAACACATTTCTACCGGTTTTTCTCGTATGATTTGGAATAGATTTTGTTTTTTTTTCTAAAAACGGAGCTATATTTGAAACGAACTTAATATATATATATATATATAATATATATATATATATATATATATATATATATATATATATATATATATATATATATATTTACATAAAAACCTGCCCACTTTTTCTACTAACAAACACACTTTTATAAATTTAAACAGAAGGACTTATGGGAAAATATTAAGAATTTGTTTATAAAGCTTTGATACCCTGTATCTCGAAAACGAAGCTTTTTTTACATATGTTAACTTTATAAAAGTGACTTAATATTCTGCTTTTAAATTTTTTGTGCTTTCAAATATACGGGAATACCGCGTATATTTGGAAGTAAGATAAATAAAAATATTAACGTTTATAAAAAGCAGTAGTCTCCTCAAGAAGCACCTTCACGAAAAATTATGATCAAGGTGTCATTCGACGCAGAATGGCATCTAGAAACTTAATTAACAAAATTAGGTTGCGCTGGAAACAATTGTAAAAGTTATAAACAATTTATTAATAATTACAAAAAAGAAGTGTTTTGTTTTTTGCGAATATCTTAAATTGTATTGCAGATATAGCAGAACAAAAAGAATCTGAAAGAGCAAGAAATTACCTTAAAAAAGTTCCACTTTTTTAGAGTAGTAGCGCTTCAGCGGCCGTTGACCTTATCAGACACATAAACAAAAAAAAAAACCGATTAAATGTGGATATTAAAAAAAAACCATAATTAGGGATTATCTCGACACATAAAGAAACAATATTCTGTCAAAAAAAATTAACGAATTTTTTAATTACCTATGCTTTTGTTAATTAATTTTGTGGCAAGTTTACATAAAACTTAGATAACTTTTAATTAATAACCCAAGTTTTTGTCACTTCTTGCAGCTATTGTTCAAAGGATTAAGAAACATTCCCTTAAAAAAATCAAGAGGACCCCGCACCATTTACATTGAAATCTTGTTTACGGTGAAATGTTGTAAAAATATAGGATTAGATAGATTAAATCATGCTAAAAAAGAAATGTTCTTTAGTCCAAGGCCCATTATGCCCGATAAAAAGTTATAAGCTTTGAAGCCAAACGAGAAAACTCCTACCAGAACAGAGCAAATTCTTTGTTTATGGTGAAATATTTGAAAATCTGGTTAGAAGATTAAATCAAGGCTGCTCAACCTTTTAAATAATCGGGCCAAACAAATTGGAAAGGAAACAAAATTGAACTTAAGTATCATGTATCTTCCCAATGAAAGGGTTTTTAAAGTTTTTTACAATCAATTTATTTTTGCCATTGTTTTTTTAATAAATTTTTCCCATGTTAAGCGACAAATCTGAAGTTGACAGTATCAAAAAAATTTCAAATATGTTGCTTAGTTAATGATATACGATATTTATTTTTTTTATATTTAAGGTCTAAAAAAACCTATCCCAAACATATGTTGATCCAAAACTACTTAAAAAATGTAACGCTTGGTGTTTTGTAATATGGGGTTTGGCAACCCACTGTACGCACTCGCGACATCAGGAAAACCAACTAAAATAAAACAGTGCCCTTAACCTCAAACATGGTTATTATTTAATCCCTGCTTTAAATTTAAATTTAAAAATTAATTACAACTAAAAACTAATTTAAAATGGCGCAGTCGGTTAGAAATTAGTCCTCAGACAGTGCTTAATCGGTTTTTTTATTAAATTCACGGTTTTCCAGTGCAAAAAATAAAAAAAAAAAAAATAATTTTGCAAAGTTCAATGACCTCTAGTGAAAAAGGGTATAATCGTGGGATTTCTCCCCTTTTCTCTCAAAGGGAAAAAACGAAAACTGGAAACTATGGAGGGCTAGGTTTGAGAATTATTTGGTGGCCTCGGAAGTGTATAAAAAACCTGAAAACCCCGTGTGCACAATTGCTTCACTACATCGGAATAGGGGTTTAAGATTTTTACAACTTTCAAATAGAAGATGAAGACAAAGATAAATTAAAACCTCTTATAGACAAGTTTGAGGAACATTTTATAGGTAAAGAAAATGTTGCCTTCGAGAGGTATAAATTCTTCCTTACCGGCAGGAAGAAGGCCAAACTACAGAGAGTTTTATTGTCGAGTTGAAAAAGAGGGCCAGTAGATGCAAATTGTTAACACTTCAAGACAGTCTAGTAGTAACAATGATCACTTGTGGCATAAATAATGACTGTTAGAAAGGCTACTAGAAGATGACAGTTTGTCACTTGACAAAGCTGTAGAGCTGTGCCAAGTTCTAGATCTATGGAGGTGATAAAGATATTGGACAGGTCATTCAGTTTGATTCGTAACTCCACAAAAATTAAAAGAAGGATACAATTATTGATTCTTAGATGCTGAGTACAAAGACTCCCTGTAAACCGTGCCAGCTTTCGGTAAAGTATGCAATTTCCTGAAACACAAATCATTTTGCCACAGTGTGCAAAAGAAGATGCAAGTCACTTTTGAGGAAGAGTCCGAAAGGGCAATCAGGTTGCTGAGGGAAGAAGAGATGGTTAGCTCAGTTTCTGTGGAGGCAGCAATTTTCTGTATGTAGGTTCTGTGACAAGTGAAGTGAACTCAGTGAGTGAGTGGAAGGTAGAGCTTAAATTACAAAAAACTAGTAAGTTTAAAATAGACACAGGGGCAATGGCCAATGTTATGTCGTTTAATTTATTTAAAAACTTGTAGTTTACTAAGTCTGATATAGTCAAATTCAAATATTTGTGTTTTACACTTTCATACACCAAAGATAAATTGAGGTTTTGGGTTGTTGTAAGCATGCACTGCATAAAAATAATAATTCAGAAAAATTGAATTTTTCATTGTTGATTCAAATACAGAAGCAATATTGGGCTTGAATTCAAGTATAAAGCTTAATTTTAATGAAAATTGATGGATTAAATTCAGATACTCAAGGAACTTCTCTGACTTATTAAAAAATATAAAGACCTTTTACAGGTTGGGTGTTTAAGAACATAAATATCATATTGATTTAAATGAAAATGCAAAACCTGTTCACCCAACACGTAAAGAAATGGCTACCACTATTAAATGCCTTAAAAAGAGAGTCTTGATGAACTTGTAAAGTGTAAAGTCATAGAAAAAGTACAGGGTAGCTCAGAATGGGTAAATGCACTTGTCTTGGTTTAAAAAACCAAATAACAAATTACGCATATGTTCTAGGGACTTAAATAATTACATTAAAAGAGAATACTGTAAAATACCAACTCTTGAACAAATTACGAGTAAATTATCTAATGCAAATATTCCCAGCACTTTGGATGCTTCGCAAGGATTTTACCATATTCAGCTTGATGAAGCTAGTTCTAAATTATGTACTTTTGGTACTCCATTCGGAAGGTACAAAGTTTTAAAGGCTTCCATATGGTATAAAATCTGCTCGAGTATTCAGGCTAGATACAGGAAATTTTAATGTAGAAGGGTTGATACATATATTGATGATTTACTGATTTGGTGATACTGTAGAAGAACATGATGAAAGATTAAAAGTTTTGGAGTTGGCTAAAAAAACACGGGGTAAAATTTAATTTAGAAAAGTGTAAATTTGGGCAGTCTCAAATAAAATACATGGGTCATTTAATAAGTTCCTCAGGAGATTAGTCCAGATGAGTCAAAAATAAAGGCTATTTCAAAATGCCTGAACCAAAAAATAAACATGACTTACGAGCTACTTAGTGTTCTCACATACGTTAGCAAATTTGTGAAAATTTCTCAGACAAAACTGGTACCTTAGAGCTTTACTCAGAAAAGAAAATGAGTTTAGAATGGCAAAGGAACACCAAGAAGCTTTTGAGGAAATTAAAAGGGATTCTATGTAGCAAACCTGTTTTGCAATTTTTATAATGTCAATAATGACACAGTTATTGTCTGTAGATGCTTCAAAGTCAGGGTGTGGGGCAGTGCTCCTGCAAAATAATTGCCCTGTGCCTATGCATCCATGGCATTTACCACGCAGTGCAGATACGCACAGATTGAGAAGGAACTTCTAGCGATTTGAGTCCCGGTCTGGACAAATTTCACCAGTTTGTTTTTGGTAAAAAGTTGTGGTAGAAACTGATCATTTACGCTGGTAACATATTTAAAAAGCCACTAAACAAATGTTCAGCTCGGCTTCACAACGCATGTTATTACAAATTCAAAGAAAGTATGATGTCGATGTTAGGTATAAAGCTGAGGCAAGGATTTAATACTTGCTGATGCTTCTAATCCAAACATATCCCAGATCAACAAAATACATATTATGACAATGAAATATCGGATCATGTATGCATGATTGTCTCGGAAATTAACATAACTAAAACTAAGTGGTCTGAGTGTCAAGAAAAGACTAATAATGATCCAGAACTAAGTCGGCAAGAGACAATCATGAATGGGTGGCCCAATAATAGCAAAAATTTACCTGATTGTTTAAAAAAATACTCACAATACAAAAATAATCACGGTTGTTGATAATATTGTGTTTAAAGATAAAGCAATGGTAGTCCCGAAAAATTTAAGAAATGAAATGTTAGATAAATTCACTACAATCAGGTATAAACAAATGTCTTTCTTTGGCCAAGATTCTTTATTTTGGATCAACATGACCAATGATATTAAACAAAAAATTTCAAAATGGCAAATCTGTGTCAAACATTCTCATGCTCAACAACGAACCATTGATAAGTCATGAAATTCCTAAAATACCATGGGAACAGTTGGGTGCGATTTATGTGAGTTAAGAGGCAAACAATATCTGTTAGTCATAGATATTACTCTAAATTTATAGAATTTAAAAATTACTTTTGGACACAACAAGTTTTAATGTAATACAATGTTTAAAGGCATTTTGCCAGACCACGGAATACCGGTGACTGTAGTGTCAGATGGAGGACCACAATTTAGTTCAAAAAGAATTTTACAATTTTCCAAAGACTGGGAATTTGACCATGTGGTAAGTTCTCCAACTTATGCACAGTCTAATGGCATGGCAGAGCGTAATGTCCAAACTGCAAAAATCTCTTTAAAAAAACACTGTGGATGATAACAGGGACATTTACATGGCATTACTATTGTATAGAAACATGAAAGTTAGTGATATGTATTCACCATCGGAAATTTTAATGTCATAACAAATTAAAGGTCAATTTTACCATTACAGAAACTTCATGTTTAAAACCACAAAACATAAACTTTTCTGATTACAATAAGACTCTAGAATATAAGCAAAACATTTGTAAAAAGTACTATGATAGGACTGTTAAAGCATTAAAAAACCTCTTAGGGCTGGTGATAATGTATTTGTACAATTAAAACCAAAGGGCTTGTGGCAAGCTGCTGTTGTACTAGAAAGAGTTAGAGACAGAACTTATAAGTAGAAATGAAATGGTAAAATATTTTAGAAATCAAAAAATTTCTAAAGCTAAGTAACAACAGACAATAAAAGTTAAGACCAATAAAAGTAACCATTCCTCATTCCTATTTTCAAGGAAAAGAGAAAGGGCAGAAGGTGAAGGATGTTATTTAGAGTTAAGTGAGGATTTAAGTAATGAAAATCAGAATGTTGGACTCAGTTCAAAGTAATGTAGATGTTAGAAAATCAAATGGCATCTAATAATCATAATGTAATAGTGACATCTTCTGGTAGGGTTAGTAAGCCTCCAGAGAGGCTTAGGCTTGTAATAAGGGGATGTAGAGGTATGGGTTAGGCAACCCACTGTACGCACTCGCGACATCGAGGAAAACCAACTAAAATAAAGCAGTGTTCACCTTAACCTCAAACATGGTGTATTATTTAATCCCTGCTAATAATTAATTAACAATTAATTACAACTAAATACTAATTAACAGTTATTACTGGAAAGTTTTCTTTGCACCAATTTCGAAATCTGCAAAATCTTGTATTTCGGAGACACTTTGTCAGCAAAAGGTTTTGAACAAAACATGATTTTGCAGTTCAACAAGTTTTAACTGAATATTGACGGGATTACTAACTATTTCAGTCAAACTGATTATGAAAGTTTATAAAAATTTGTATATTTTGTTTTTTTTCTTAAAGTCTTGAAATCTTCTTTCAAACGACTATGATAAGCATCTATTTTAGATTCGTATTTAGAACAATTGACAGTAGCAATATTGACCTCCTCTTTAATATCTGTAATGCTTGCGCATCTTTTTGTTTCGCGAAGCATAATGAGACTGTGGCGAGTCAGCGGTGGGGGGTGTTAAGGTGCGAAGCTCTAGGCCGACGCGACGTTACTCCCCCTATCTATGTGCACTCACACAAATGCAGCTTAGGCCTCGCGGACACCTCTTTCCCCCGCAGCTGTTTTGGCGCGATTCATAAATTTGGTGGGTATTTCAGGACTTGCTTACCGGGGGCCCTTTAAAAATCTTTGGGGGTGTGGCCCCGGGCCGTGGTTGAGCGCAAGGCCCTTTATGCTTGTTAAAAAATTATAAGCTCTTTAAGCCAAACGAGATAACTTCTACCCGAACAGAAGAACAATTTTCCTTTTTTTTTGGGGGGTTTAAACCCTAATAAAAGTAAAGTATCCTTTACTGGTTTTGTTTTTTTCTTTTAGGAAGTTTTAGGCTTCTCAGCGCATTTCTCAATCTGAAAGCAAATTCACGCTAGATATGAATTTTTTTGGGTGTCCATGGTCCATGGGGAGAAGTATCCAGGGGGGTACAAAAAAAAGAATCAGATGATCACTGCGCTCAACACTTCTTACCATAAAGTAACACTGATCCGATAATTATTTTTTTTGTTACATTGTAAACAACAAATGTCAAATTGAACCAGTTCAGATAACTAAAATGCACTAAAAGTCACTAAACTTCCAAAAAAAACAAACTAAAACTAGTAAAGGGTACTTAAACATTCAACAGAAATCGATTTATTATGGGTTAAAATTTTCCCCACCCATTCCCATAAAAACCTCAAATTTTTTTGTTCTGGTTTTTCTCTTTGGCTTAAACCTCTTTTTTTTGGGGGTAACGGGCCTTGGACCAAAAACATTTCTTTTTCAGCATGTTTAGCCTATCTAATCCTAGATTTTCAAATAGTTCACCCTAAAAAAGAATTTTGTTTTTCTGGTAGTTATCTCGTTTGGCTTCAAAACTTATATCTTTTTTTTAAAGGGCATAACGGGCCTTGGGCCAAAGAAAATTTCTTGTTCAGTATTATTTTAAACTTTTAATCCTATATTTTCAACATTTCACCCGGGTTTAATGGACAAGATTTCAATGTCAATTGGGGGCCTTTTAAAATTTTCTACTTATTATTAATAATATAAACCAGAAAAAATCAAAAAGTTAATAAAGT
>JAHBCN010022062.1:0-13596 GCA_019359885.1 Listronotus oregonensis | reverse complement strand
TAAACTACTTTTATTAGCGTGCGACATTAATTATTTTTTATTTTTCTTTCATGTACCGTCGTGCTGAAATACAATTTTTTTTTTGTTTGTGTAGTGACTTAACTAGCCATATTTGTTAAAGACCATATTTAATTTTAACATTTTTGCTTAAATTTAAATCAATTATTAGTTTTAGAACATATTTGTTTGTATTAAAAAATAATATTCAAAATTTTTTACAGTGTACGACGTATTTTACGAGTCACTTGAATTTTTCTCAGTGTAAGTGACCGGCTATCTGTCTAATGAGAGAAATTCAAGGTCACAAAACTTTGCCCCATAACATCAAAGGTGCCGACACGTTCTGTCGCTTCTCTATGTTTCGTTTTCTCTGCTTCGTACGCGCTGTCAGTTCGTGCTGTGAAGTGGAGTGCATGTGCCGTATTGATGTTCCGTGAGTGAGTTCGTAGTTAATTAAAATATATATTGCATTACGTTACGCTATGTCTGTTTCTAAGAAGTTACCTTTAATTCTAGGTGAGTCTGAGTGTCCACTATTCGGTGCTCCGAAAGACTTGCCTGTGAATAAACTTCCGACGTACGAGGACGTTCTTCGCTGTTGTTTTAATGAACAATATAACATCGCCTTAGAGACAAATAAGACTATTAGTTTTATCAAAGTTGCGAATATTGTAGCTCCTAAAGTGAAAGCTTTGTATGATAAAGCTTCCATACCAACTGTGACAACCTACAGAATCGTCCAACTAATATGTTCTTATCATGACAGTTATCGAAAGTTAATGAAATCGTTTAAACGTGATAAAGCAAAAGAACCTTTTAAGAAAAAACTTGCAGAATTTAAGACAAATTGGCTTTTGCTGTTTGACATGGCCGCATGTAAGTGCGAAATGACATACACCTGCAGCTGTCAAAAGTTTCCCGCTGAAGCATGTGTATGTGAGTCCCCTATATTAATTTCTTGTGGCTGTGAAAAATCAAACAAAATTCCGACACATGAATTGAAATTCATGTATTTTCAAAGACATTTCAGACAAGGCAAAATTGGAGGTGTTGATGCTAAGGAAACAAAGGAGTTAAGTAAAAGACGTGAAAGAAAATTAGCTGAAGAAAATAGAACAGTTTTGCAGTCGACATCCCAGCCCTCATGCTCGTACAATGTTGACAGGGAGTCTAGTTTAACTGAAAAGGTTGTCAATGAAATGAATGACAACTCTCAAACTGGCGAACACTGCTTTGACCTGTGATCGCTTTGGTGTTTCGGATAGAGCAGCAGCTGCTGTAGCTTCAAGCGTGCTGAAAGATATGGGTATCGTAACTAACGATGACCTCTCCCATGTTGTGGATAAAAGTAAAATAAGAAGAGAAAGAAAAGGTAAACGCAAAGAACTTCAAAACCAGAGCACAGAAGAGCGCAAACCCTTCTACGGTCTTTACTTCGATTGAAGGAAGGATAACACCCTTATAATTGAGAATGTTAACGAAAAACATTTAAGAATGACAATAAAAGAAGAACATTATTCGATAATACAAGAATACCCGAAAGTGGATCTACCCATGATATCGCTTATAGCATTACCTCTTATATGACTGATGGTGGCATTTCTTTGGATGAACTTGACGTAGTAGGGTGTAATGGTACTGTTACTAACACGGGTTGGAAAAATGGTGTTATTCGTTCTATTGAAAACCACGTAAAGAGACCCTGCAGTGGGCAATATGCCTTTTGCATTTTAACGAGTTGCCGTTTCGGCATTTATTTCAAACCCTTGACGGTGAAACAACTGGTCCAAAGTCTTTTAGTGGTCTAATTGGCAACCAGCTCAGTAAGTGTGAAAAACTTCCAATAGTTGATTTTGTAAGTGTTGATTGTGAATTACCGGACATTAATCGCAATCTTTTGAGTAAAGATCAACAGTATCTTCTAGACATAAGTTGTGCAATAAAGTCAGGCAACTGCCCTGTGGACTTATCTGTTAGAGAACCGGGTCCACTTTCCCACTCCCGATGGTTGACTACAGCTAACAGAGTTTTGAGACTGTACGTGAGTGTGGAAACGCCTTCAAATGAACATAAATTGTTGGTATCTTTCATTCTTAAATCATACATGTCTGTATGATTCAAAATAAAGAACAGTAAATACATAACAGATTGACCTGGACACGTTTTTGAGGTTATCAAATCAACCAGATTTCTACCAGAGAATTTGATTAAAATAGTTGATCCTATAATCGAAAGGAATGCATTCTTTTCCCACCCAGAAAATTTGCTACTGGGGATAATAGTTGATGAAAGGAAGCACATAAGAGAATTAGGATTCCGAAGAATAATTAAAGCAAAGATGTCAGGCACAAAAACAGAAACAATTAGGGTTTTTCGGCCTCCAAAAATCAACTTTCATGCAACTGACTATACTGAATTAATTGATTGGAACACCACTGAAATTACACCACCACCACTGTTACGGAGAGTCACTGATGATGAAATTTGGGCTAAAATCGCTGCTGGTAAAACACCCGAGGAATGGAACTTTGGAAATTTTCCATGTCACACTCAAGCCGTGGAACGCTGCGTCAAGTTAGTAACTGAAGCATCTCACAAAGTCGTCGGTGCTAAGGAACGAGATGGTTTTATAAGATCTACCGTAGCATCCAGAGCTTCGATGCCAAAGTTTGACAGCAAGTGCAGCTTCAACGTACCTACTCAGAAATAACGAGTAAAGGACATTTTTCTAAAGTCAAAGTTGACATCGTTTGGCTACAATTTGATTCTGTTTTGTTTCAATTAAACGTGTTATTAAAATTATAAGTTAACAATTATTTGCTGTTTTATTTATATCCTTCATAACTTGAAACACACGTATAATATTAATTCTTTTACAATTAAATGGAGTTTAACGTAAAATAACAAAACATGGATTGTGCTATTAACACCCAACACAACATACTATATCACACCTTCCTTCAAGGTGCTAATAAGTGAATTTTACCAATTTTTGAGTATCTTGCGCTACCGCAAATTAAGAGATATTGTTTGTTTTATATTTATTTCCTATTTTTTAAGCCTTTTACTAAACAGATTTCACTATAGCAAATATTATTGGCTAAGCTCTGTAAAAATTATTGAAAAATGTCTTAATTTCAGGAAAAAAACTAAATTTCAAGTATGATGCGCTAGCTGGGGGTTGAACATATAATTTTTTTTACTTTGCATTTAACTTACCTACCCCAAAGGCAAGTTTTCCGTAGTATAGCGGTTAAAAAATAAAACATTTTTGTTTTTCGACCCACCCTAATATACAGGGGAGCCAATAATTGACCCACCCGGTATATTGGCCATATTAAAACAATAAACCCAAATAACATTTTTTAGTACTTATCTACAAATACAGGCAAATACTAGGAATACAGATACAGAAATGAAAATAATTATTTTTAAAAGTTGCATACTTAAACTAAGGACATAGCCGGGACAATGGTTTTAAAAAACAGTATAATACTTTACAAAACTCCAATTTTAGCTCTTTTTTTTATTGCCATTGAAAACATTTTTGGATATTGTTTTCGCCATCCATTTATTTTTCGCTTCGTCAAAGCTTTTAGAGAGTAATAAAATGAATATGGTTTTAAGTGATAATAAAATACGATACCTTACCTTATGGACGATCGAAGATTTGTAACAATATATGTTTGAGTAAGCTATATACACTTAAAAGCTTTTACAGTATCATTTTACATTACACGAAAATGATGTTGCGGGAACTCTGTTAAAAATAAAATATTTCTTAAGTTCTTTTTAACGCTAAATTTTAATATGAGAAAAAGAGACCCAGAAAATATTTTGTTTTTTATTTACAATACTGAACTTTTTAGGTAGAAGTACAGTCCAACATGAAATGTTTTACTCATTACGTTAGTTCTGCGCTTAGAATTTATCACGATCGACAAATTAAAGCACTTTTACCATTAATAAAATTAAGGATATTTTACGGACTTATAAAGAAGGCAGACCTAAAAAATTAAAGACTGTTAAAACAAATAGTATCTATTCTTGCTTTGCATGTCAAATATCCATGACTCAACCAAAAAGATATTTTTGTAATTGGTAATAGTGATTTAGAGTTTAACAACAACGATCTTCTTTTTGCTGGATGGAACCTTGGGTTTAACGCTATGGTCACCCAGAGCACTGCTCTTTGTTGAAGGTTAGCCTAGAATTTAGAGGAAGCAAAAAAGTTTTTAATTTATTTGCCAACTTACAAAAGCAACTTAAAAGTTAAAAAAAAAATAGTATGGTCTGGACCCTCTTTAAGGAATGTACTTGTAGTCCATTGAAAACTACGGGAAACGCTAGACTTAACAAGACCACTTGTCCCTTATGTATTTTGGGGTGCTGATTACAAAAAATGGGGGTTAGAACTTGCACCAATGGTCGGAACACCCCTAAAATTGCAAAAAACGCTCCTAAATAGAGGTGTGGGTTTTGACAAAAATTAACATTTCGCAAACTAAGCCATCTTTTATGTTTTTTGGGTCGCTGATTTCGAAATTCGGGGTGTCGAGACTGGAAAATTTGTGTTATACCCCTCACATGCGGAAAACACCCCTCCCAAGGGGTGAGTTTTGGAAAAAATTGACGTTTCGCAAACTAAGCCATGTGTATGTTTTTTGAGTAGCTGATTTTAAAAATCGGGGTGTCGAAACTGGAAAAATTGTGTTACACCCCCCATGCAAAAAACACCCCGTCCAGTACATTCCTAATTAATTTTAATTTTTGAATAAAAAGTACCAAGATCTTTCTGATACTCGTATTTTTCTTTTAGTCTTTATTTAAAGTGATCATCCGAAAACAAGAATTACCCGAAAACAAAATCAATATTACTATGAATTAAAACTACTGTTTAGTTTAAATATGCCGCATTGGTAGCACTATGGGACTCCAGATTGCGTGCGAATAGGTCGTAGATTCAGGTTTTCCCGCTATATTCCCATCTATATTTCGTGCATTCTAACATCAATGTATACTTCTCAGTTCCCGCTCATTCTGTTTTTGTACATTTTCGACGCAATTTATTAATTTGTCATCCCATCATATAGTGCCCACCCCTTGGGAGAGGTGTTTCTCGCATGTGGGGGGTGTAACACAAATTTTCCAGTCTCGACACCCCGATTTTCGAAATCAGCGACCCAAAAAACATGCAAAATGACGTAGTTTGCGAAACGTCAATTTTTTCCAAAACCCACCCCTTGGGAGGGGTGTTTCTCGCATGTGGGGGGTGTAACACAAATGTTCTGGTCTTGACACCCCGATTTTCTAAATCGGCGACCCAAAAAACATATAAGATGGCTTAGTTTGCAAAATGTTTTCCAAAACCCACCACTATTTAGGGGCGTTTTTTGCAATTTTAGGGGTGTTCCGACCATTGCTGCAAGTTCTAACCCCCATTTTCATAATCAGCGCCCCGTAATACATAAGGGACAAATGGTCTTGCCCAGTCCAGCGTTTTACCTAATAAAAAAGGCATAAAATATCTTTTAGATGTTGTACTTATAGGTTACTTTTCTAAAATAAACCTATTAGTTCCGGGTAATTATACTGCTTTGGGGAGAATGCCCCGAATCCCTTAAATTATTTTTTTTATTTTTGTTATTTTGTTACTTACAACAAAAAAAAAAACAAATATTAGTTATTCCTTTTGTGCCCCGCGTGTTCATCTACTGAATTATTTAATAAGTTTAATCTTGAATGTTTAGTCTTAATAAGCCTCTTAACTATGGATCAGGGTGGGGTCTTTATATTTATAATTCTTTTTTAAATACTTGTTATTTATTTGGTGTAAACCCAACCGACTTTAATTTTAAGTAATAGTTTTATTATTTTATTTGTGTTCTTTATACCGTCCTGAACCCTAGAGAAACCTTTTTCCACTGTAACTGTAGTTTTCCGAAACTGCGGAAAAATACCGTTACATTACAAGACTCTTCCGGCAATTCCAATGTTACCACCAGAGAGATTGATATTATACATCAAAAAGAATCGGCAGGGGAGAATTTACTAGTTTTTATTGTTTCAAATTGTAAAAATAACGCTAATTAGATAAATTGTTGTTTTAACAAAAAATTTAGGATTTATTTAATTTTATTGTTGTTTAATAAATTTATAAATGCGGGCGATTTCGTTACTTTTTTGCCCTAGGGCGTAAAAATACAATTTTACACCAGTTAACTAACGGCAACCAGAATTTACTTTTTTAAAAAAACAATTTATTTTATTAAAATACAATAATTCGAAATTAATGTCTTACTAGTTTCTAGATTAAACTCTGACTAACTCATAAAACATTATTACAAAAGGCTGGTGACCAGCTAAAAGTGCATACATTGCATAATAGAATTAAATAGAAAAGAATTATAAAATAATAAGATCAGCATTTTTATTATGGCAACACGTATAGGGTGTGACATAACTCCTCCCTCCTGAGATTGAACTCCACGGTCATCGGGGTAGTTGGACATTTTCCAATTCAAATGTTTGCTCTTCTTGGTTCTTTGTTTTAGGCTTGTCGAGGTTGCGCTTCTTCAGCTTCTTTTTACAATATAAGGCTGCACAGAAAATAAGGATTCCATAAATTAAAATTGTCCATGAGCTTGGGTATTCTGAGATATTTTCGAAAAATAAGTGTGGCTGGTTTTCTTTTATTTCGTTTTTGAGTTTATGGAGTTCGTCTAAATTAACTTCTTCTAATGAGGCATTTATTTTGAGAATTGGTAATAAATCAATTTTATTATCCAAATCTGGGAAAAAATTGGTTGGTTCTGGTTACGGGACGCTGATTTTTGGTTATTGACGATTACTTCTTGGTTTATGTTTACTTGGCAATTGTTTGGTATATTGACTAGGTAGCTACCAAACAACTTCTGGCTTTCTTCTTGGTGGTTGCATTTAAATTTAACGACTTCTTCATGGGGCAGGATAAAAATCCATTGATCGGCAGAATCCAGCTGCTTAATGATAGGTGTTGTGGTTTTCATTTCGACAGGTAGAGGTGTCTTTTGTGGCGCCCAGTAGTTTGACGGTACAAGGACTGTCATTCTTGATTTCTTGTAGTTCCATCTTGTCACACAAGTAGTAGTGGGCTTTGACCTCTAGGCATTCTTCTTTTCGATATGCGTAGTGCAATTCATTTTTTAACAAAAATTTATTTCGCGGAATAATAACCTTAAATAGACTCTTTCTCAAGACTGGAATGGAATAAAGGTGAAGGTAGTTAAATATTTCTGGGAATGTTGTGGGAATTTGTAACAGATACGTAATTTTATTATTGAGAATAAATCATTTTTAAATTTATTAATTTTTCATAAAGTAAGGTATTTTCTAAGGTTACTTCTAATGGCATTTGATTTAAGCCAATTTGTTTCTTGAATGTTATATAATTCGATATAAAGGTCTTCCGTTTTTATTATGCTAGGGTGCAAGGTTTTTAATTTAGAAAAAAGCTTGAATTTTCGATATCTTGTAAAATCCGAGTCTATGATTTCGTAGATATTAATTATTTGATTTAAGACATCTTTTATAATAGCAGCGTTTTCTCTGTAAGCAGTTTTTTGAACTATTAAGCCTATTTGATTTAATTTGGATTCCAACAATATTTCATTATGACTTATTTTTTGGACAGTTAAATTAAATTTGTTTATGATATTTAGTGATATTGAATTTTCTTTTAAAATATTTCCTGCCAAGTTATTTTGATTATTTTGTAGTTCGGCAATAAGTTCTTCGTACTTTTTTTCCGTCAGAAGCATCTAAGTTACCTGTAATAGATTTAAAAATTGATCCTAATGCGTTTATTAAGCCTCGTTTTATTCTATTTGGATGGGGAATTATATGTTTTATTTTAATTTCTACCCTATCTTGGATTAATTTTTTAAAAAAATTTTGAAATAATTTAAAGTTTCAAACGAATATTCTGTATGATTATTTACTATCTGTGATAAATTTTTGGATTTTATGTATAATTTATTAATTTCTATAATTATTGGATTAAGATCGTAATAATAAAATAAGGTATAAGCAGATTTTTGCACTTTAGCATTTCCTAAGTTAAATGGAATTATGCCTGGTTTTATCATTTATCTGTCTCACATTAATTTTTTTCCAAATCCGAGTGTTATATGAAGAAATACCCTGAAAAGAAATTAGAGTATTTATTAAAGGGAAACCGTATCTTTTCCGTAACGGACGTTTTATTTTTCTAGATGTACTTTTTCGTGAGAACTTGTTTTAGCAGTTTTAGTTTTGTATTCACAGAAATAAGCTTGGTTGGTTTTGTGAATTTGTCAGCATTTTTCTGTCTGATATGTTTTTTAATATAGACATTTTCATCGGGTTTAAACATTCCGGGGCCTCTATTTTCGTTTATTTTACCTATTAATTTTTTCTTTATCCGTTATTAGTTTTTCATTAATCTGAGAATAAAAAATTTTTGGTTTTTTGTTTAGATCATTGATATAATCACTTAAATATTTGATCGATATTAATATCGAAAGGGTTATCATTTGTAATATGACCGTTAACGATGTCTATAGGCTTCATTTTAGTATTTTTTGGTTTATTGAATGATTATAAGCTAATATGGCATATATCATTTTTTGCGAGATAGGTTTTTTTATTAAATTCTTGATTATTAAGTAAGCGAATATGTTCGAGAGGGTTGAGTGTAGCCTTTCTATTAGACCATTAGATTGGGGATTTTGGGGGGTGAGCAAAAATGAATTTTTATTTTATGAAGCTGTAAAAGTTCGGTAACTAAGCGTTCTTGAATTCTGTCCCATTGTCCACCACGATTTGTTTGGGAATTTTGTTTAGAAAAATAAAATAAAAGGTTATCTGCAATCTCGGTAGATACAAGAGATTTTAGTGGGTATTTTGCGCGTATTTAGAAAAGCTGTCAATAATGGTTAAAAATTTTGTTTGTTCTAATGTACAGGTATCTAAATGAATGATTTCGAATGGTCTTGTCGCGGTAGGGGTAACATTCATCGTTACTTTAACAGGGTGTCGGTCATATTTGTTTATTTGACATATTTCACAGTCATTTATATAGGTTTGAATAGAGCTTTTTCGGCCAATAAATATTTATTTTTTATTTTCTGTTCGGTCTCGTCGATGCCTCTGTGATTTGTTTTACCTTCGTGATAGTTTTTAATTATTTCCGGATTCTTGATTTGCAGTAACGTCAATAAGTTTTGATAAACATCGTTTAAATTTAATCGGGGCCATTTAAAATTTTGCCTTATTACTTCGAAAACCCGTTCATAATATTAGGGTTTTCGAAATATAAATAATATTGTTTATCGGGAAGAACATATTCTTTTACAAAGTTTAAAATATCTTGTTTAAAATTGTTTTTTGAAATTTGAACAGTAAATCTGCGTTTTTTGTCAAATAATGTTTCTTTTTTGGTTTAAGGGGGGAGTGTAATACATCTTGAATAAAAATTTGATTCGCGCCATAATTAACCGGTGTATCTACGATAGGAACGCCTACGATTGGATCGTGTTCCGCGTTTGAAAAGTACAGTGACCTCGTCGTCATCTGGTTCGTTTTGGACATCTGATATGTCATTGTCATCCGCCTGTGCAATTACAGATATTTTATCTAAATTTCGTTTCGAAATTTTGATTGTTTAAATTACTGGTGTAAGCTTGCGGAGTTTGATTTTTTGGGTAAATTTTGATTAAGATTTTGGGTGACTTCATTAGCATATTTTCCTAAATCGAAAGTATTTTCGGTTTCTTTAATGTGTAATTCGATACGATTTAAGCTGTCCGCATTGGTATTAAGAATTTTTTTTATAAATTATTTTATAATCAAATTTTCTAATTTAATGCGCCACCTAAGTAATTTGGAACTAGGGTCTTTAATGAAGAGCCACTGAAGTGGCTTATGGTCTGTTATTATATTAAATTTTCAACCGTATAGATAAGGGCGAAAAAAAATTTGGTTGCCCAAACTAAACAAAAAAACACTCTTTTTCAATCGTACTATAACTTTGTTCTGAATCGTTTAATGTTCGAGAGGCATACGCAATTGGTAGGTCTTTACCGATTGGGCCTTGACTGAGTACGCATCCGAGAGCTACACCTTTTAAAGACATTTTTTAAAGGCTTAGTTAATTTAGCAAAATTGTCAACAAAGCGACGGTAATAACCGAGAAGGCCTAAAAATCATTTAATTTGTTTGGTGGTTTTAGGTATAGGATAATTTTAATGGCACTTATTTTATCTGGGTTAGGTTTAACGCCGTCAGGAGTAACAATATGACCTAAATATGCTACTTCCTTCCTGAGAAATTCTGACTTATCTAGCTGAATTTTGAAATTTGCTTCTCTTAAGCGCGTAAAAAACTTCGGTCAATTAACAATGTGTTCTTAAGAGAACTTGAAAAAACAATTATATCGTCGAGATATACAGCGCATTTTTCATTAGTGATACCGCAAAATATTATCCATGACGCGCTGAAAAGTTGCGGGGGCGTTTTTGAGCCCAAATGGCATACGCAAAAATTCGTAATGACCATTTTGGTACTAAACGCAGTTTTAGGAATATCGGCTTCATTCATCTCTTTTTTGATGAAATCCCTAGCCAAATCAAGCGTGGTGAAGATTGACACTTTCCCAGCTTGTCTAGAAGGTCAGAAATGTTTGGCAATGGATACTTATCATCCAAACTTTTCAGGTTCAGTGCCCTTAGGTCCAAAACTACCCTCCACTTCGCTTACCAGAAGCATCTTTTTTTCTTTGGTACTACCCAAAGTGGTGAAGACCAGGGTGAACAACGGGTTTGAATGATATTTTGACTTAACATTTTATTAATTTGGCTTTCTATTTCTTTTTTATGAATAAAAGGATATCTATAGGTTTTTGAATAGATGGGAATTTCATCTGTGGCCCCAAATGTTTGATTTTCTGGTAAAAGTCAGTGGGGGTACCTTCCTGGTAAAAATATCGGAAAATTTTGAACATAATTTTAGTATTGGGGTTTTTTTTCTTCGAATTTAAATGATTAGTGCGGATTTGAGACATATCTAATTTTTGTTTTGGGGTGTCATCAAAATTATTTAAATCAATATTTATTAAATCTTGCCTACAAAATTTTTCTACTTCTAAAGGTTCCGAAAAACTAAAGTAATAGGTTCGCAGGTGTTATTTAAAATAGTAGTTAATGCTTTGCCATTTCGTGCTATTGTTAAACATTGGGGATTTCGCAAATTTATGAAATTTTTGGTGGGGAATGATGATTTCGCCGTTTTTTATAGTAGTTTTTATTTGTATTTTTGTTCGCATCGCGGAGCGATGGTGATACAATTTAATTCCGTTTGAGTTTTATGAAAAGATAATTTTATTTTATAAAAGGGGTGATCAAATATCCTTTATCGAAATTTAGATTTGCTTGAAGTAATTTTAAATTATCGAGGCCAATCAGGCCTCAAAGACATTATGGAATTTAAAAAATAAAATTTTAAATTGGTTTTTCCCGGCAATTTAAAAATTTTAGATGCAGGTATCGTTACACTATATTGATGTGCCGATTTTTGAAAAACTGTAGATACTATAAATGGGTCTTTTTGAATCCATTTTGGAAAATATTTAAAGGCTAAATTTGGGTTAATAAATGATTTTGTCGAACCTGAATCGATTAAGAATTTGAGATTGTGTTCGGGGAAAGTTCGCTGGTATTGGTATTATTTAGACATATTACTTGTTTAGTCATAATTCCGGGCTTTCCTGGGAAACCTCCTGAAAATTTTCGTCTTGGGTTTCGTTTTCAGTCTGCGACTGTACGTTATAGTATTCATCGGTTTCGTTGTACGAATTACTTGGAAGGTCAGATGGATGATTTTCATAATACTGAGAATAATCGTAAGATAGGTCATGGTTACTGTTATAATATTCATTATAGGGGTCGTATTCTTGAGAGCACGGATTTATTTCAGTGTTAAAAAGTTCTTCGGCTAATGTATTTTAATTTTGGCTGATAGAATGACCGGGCCTAAAAGTTTGTCTAGGGCAACATACTCATAGGGGTTTTGGTTAAAAGAATTATTTGGTCTAAAGGTTTGCCTGCTTGTGGTGCTCATTGGAGTTGGGTTAGAGGATTATTTGGCAAAAGTTTGCCTGCTTGTGGTGCTCATTGGAGTTGGGTTAGGGGAATGGTTTGTTTGGGTCTGGTCTAAAGACATTTTGTTGACCTTGGGGATCTTCCAAAAAAATTTGCATTAGTGAAAAATTTTTGGGGTTTTAAAATTTGGGTTTTGTCTTATTGGTATTGGTTGCGATGGAAAACTTTTACGAAATTGATTATTATTAGTATTGGGGATTAAACGGTCTAAATGGTTGTAACTGATTATTAGGTTGTAAATTTTGAAATTGCATCTGTGGATTAAAATTATCTTGGTTTTGATATGACCTTTGGGGGGGAAAAATTTTTTTGTTTATATATTTTTTGTTGGTGGGGGGTGAACTATTTTGGAAATATCTCACGTTACCTTCTTGAATTACGAACTGTATGGGTTGTTAAAGTATTTGGACGCATACACCTAAAACGAGTACCTAGTGGTTCCCTAAGGCCTGACAAAAAAAGTTTTTAAAGCTAAATTTTGATATAAATTTCGTTTAATTGTGGCCGTTTCTGCATTTTCGTGAGCGTCGACATAACTAACAAGTAAATTTAATAATTCAAGACATTTATCATAAAAAATCTGAGGTGATTCATTGGGTAACTGTCTTAACATCACTTAATCTCTATTTAGGCAACTTTCGTCGCGTCTGTCGGCAAAATTTCGATAGAGAGTTTCTTGCAGAGCGGCCCATGTTGTAACATTTTGTATATTAACAACTAATCGGGCATTTCCAGTTAATTTACCGATTAAAGAGTTTAAAAAAATTTATTTTTGGAAGCTTTCTAAATTATTAACATCATAAAAATTAGTAATTAAGGTATTACAAGTAGCTAAATACCTATTTAGTTCTGTCGGATTTCCGTCAAATGTTGGAACACAACTTAAATATTCAGGTTTAAAAGTATTTGCCATTTTTAAATTTAATTCTAAATTATCTAAATCTAAATTACTATTATCACTAATATTTGAATCTGTTTCTTCGCTCGAAGAAGAAAATTTTTTCTTGCTTAAAAATATCAAAAAAAATTTATTAAGTTTTGAACACCTGAAGTTTGCGGTTGATCAAAATTTTGTTGGGCCTATTAAATCGATTAATGTATCTGTTACTTCCGGGTTGATTTTGGGAAGTAGAGTCAGAGTCAATTGAAGGGTTTGTACCCAACAAACATTTCTTTGTCAAGTAAACCAGCACTGTGGAACATTTTTCTAATTTTGGAAAAATGTACTTCTTTTTGCCCTAAAAAATGTCCTCAAATACATTAATTTCAAGAAGTTTTAAAAATTGGTAAAAAATGTGAACATTTAATTGAAAGTTTATGTCTAATGAGGTAATATGACTTTACTGTCTA
The DNA here is from genome assembly GCA_019359885.1 of Listronotus oregonensis. NCBI lineage: Eukaryota > Metazoa > Arthropoda > Insecta > Coleoptera > Curculionidae > Listronotus > Listronotus oregonensis. Next base: position 70 of record JAHBCN010022062.1, on the reverse strand, counting down.
TTTTCCTTGGTTCAAACTAGCACATAATTACTCCAAAAAATTTCCCCGGAAAAGTAAATTTTAAAAAAAA
>JAHBCN010022061.1:0-13659 GCA_019359885.1 Listronotus oregonensis | reverse complement strand
CCAATGAAAACGTATTTTTAAATTTTTTAATTTTTTGAAACAAATTCGTAAAAATAAATACGAAAATCAAAATTTCAGTTCTTTCGCCATATTTTAAAGCAAAAGTTAACCCAATTTAACGGTGAATGGTTTATATTTTAATTCTTCTTGTTTAATTTGGAGATCCCGGGTATTGAAAATTTTATAAGCATATAAAATAAAAAAAATTATCAGTTCGATTTTTTTTTGTTTTTCAATGAAATAATAAGTTTTATTTTTGTTTGCGGTCTTTTTTAAATTTGAAATAAAAAACAAAGGCTTTGATTAACGCCTTCATAACCAATCAGAACACATAAAAAAAATGCTTTAATTTTTTTATATAAATAAAAAAGAAACTTTTTGATGGTTGGTATTTATTTAATTGAAGAAAATTAAATATTTGCATACCTTTTGTTTTTCATAAAAAAACACTCTTTTTCATTGAAAAGAAACGGTAAATAACTAAATTTTTTTTTTCTTAATTAAAATATTACAACGCATAAAAAAAATTTTTATTTGAATTTATAAAAACATTAAAGCTATTTTTTTGTTATGTATAGATTCTGACGGTTTTATGAAGAATAAACGAAACGTTAATCAAAGCAACGTTTTGATTTTTATTCAATTTAAAAAAAGACCGAAAACCAAAGAAAAAAAACTTTTTATTCACGGTCAGGAAAAAAAAAATATATATCGAACATGGAACAATTTTTTTTTATTAAATTGTATATATGCTTACGTAAACAGGTGTTTAAATTGTTCACCAAGAGACTCCAATAAGGTACGAAGTTTTTAAAAATTGGGAAGTTCATTCAAAGCCCGAAATAAATTTTACACACAACATATAAATATATATATAATATATATATATATATATATATATATATATATATATATATATATAATAAAATTCTTGTTGGTTGGGCGAAGAAAAACCCTTTTTTTAAAAGCTTTGGAAATTTTTTTTTCCCTTTTTTCGGCTAAATATAAAAAATTTACAATAAAAATTAATTATGAAGTTTTAAACGATAAAAAAATATATAGCAAAATATAAAAATAAAAGAATTTTTTTAAAATTTCCAAAACACATTTACACATATTTTTTGAATAATAACAAAAAAAAGAAAAACCCAAAGGAATTTTGTCCTGAGAATACCACTACTGCTATTGATTTCCTATGTTTAACTTAAAGTATGTTTCAAGATGTTCTAGAAAACACCAATAAATTTAAAAATTTAAATTAAAATTATGAGACTTGAAAACAATAAATTGATTATGTTTCTTATAAAGACTTAGCCTTAAGAAAACTCACTTTGCACGTAAGTTTTATTGTTATATTTTGCTATATATTTTTTTTATCGTTTTTAAACAATAAGTTGCATTTGTAGATTAATTTTTTTATTGTAAAAGACTTTTCTTTATATTGTAGCCTTGAAAAAGGAAAAATAAATTTCGAAGTCGGCGTTTAGGGAAAAAGAGTTTTTCTTCAGCCCTAGACCGAATCCCAAGAATTTAGAATCTTTGTATTCAACTAGTCGGTCAAGACTACCCTTCCACTTTTATATATATATATATAAATATATATATATATATATATATATATATATATATATATATATATATATATATATATATATATATATATATATATATATATATATATATATATATATATATATACAGAATTCCACAGATCAAAAATGCGTCACACTTGACATTTGATTTTAAAATGGTTGCCAAAATCAATTTGTTTCCCAAAATTTTAGTAGGCCATGACGTACGTGGCAGTAACAAATGATCAGCATGTAGATGACGTTGAGATGTGAAGAATAAGACGTAAAAATATTTGTGATTTTGTTACTTTTTATCTAATTAATAAAAGTTAGAAATAAAGGTTAATTTTTAAAATTTTAGAAATATATTTTTTAACGCTCAATAATTATTAATCCTTATAATAAGTATAAGTACAGGTAACAATACGGTTAGCAGTGCACCCAGCAAGAGATTAATAAAAATAATATTAATTAATAATTAAACCCATAACATAAAGGTGCAAACATTATTATAGAGAGATGAATATTATTAAAATTTGCTTTCTTAAAAAAAAGTCATTTTTATACTAGTTTTGTTAAATTATATAAAATAGTAAATGTTCAATTTAAAGTTACATTAAATAAAACTTTGAAGCCTTTTTTGGATTTTGAGACATTAAGCGTTAAAAAATAATTCTAAAATTTTAAAAATTTACTTCTATTTCAACTCTTATTAATTAGATTAAAGTTAACAAAATTACAATTTTTTTACACCCCTTTTTCTTTACTACTCAACGTTTTTATTTGGTGGGTATTTGTTATTTTGTCATGGCCTACTAAAATTTTGAAAAAAAATTTTGGCAGCCATTTGAAAATCAAATGACAAGGGTGACACATGGTTAAAAAGAGAATTTCAAGGCGCATCACGTAGGCTAAAAATATATACAGGGTGCTATTTAAAATTTTGAATTTAAGGTTACTTTTTGTTAAACAGGAAGTAAAAAAAATGGTTTTATTTGGTTATTAAAAGCGTGTCCTTATAACAGGTGCATCACTTAAATTTTAAAAACTAATTCTTATAAATGAAAATTTATGGGCTGTTACATGTCCGCTGTGTCACCCGGTATATTGTTCTGACATAAAAGTACTTTAACCGTCAGATTAGTTATTTAGATATAAGTGTTAAACGTACAATTTTAGAAAATGTGAAATTTTTGCAGAATGAGGAAGGAGTTCTATAACTTACATGAGTCCCTTAAGACGTACTTTTTTAAAACACAAAATACAATATTTTTTCTCCAAACGCAATAATGCAGTTATACATTAAATTTTTTTAAAAATTTGGAAGATATAGTTTAACAAAATTAAAAAAATTTTAAACATTTATTAAAAACAAGTTTTTGTCTTCCACCCTCAACTACGGAGAATGCTAGAACGTGGAAGGAATTTGTTTTTCAAGTTGTTTAAATTTACAATTAATTGTTAGTAAATAAGTAAACGTTCGTTATCTTTCAAAATTTGACATTTCATTTTTTTGACACTAGTGTTTTTAAAATGTTACTTTGGCACCAGAGCTTTAAAGAACATTTTTAAGGATCTAATGTTGTTAAAATTTAATTTTTAACACGTTTGTAGAAAATAGTAATTAAAACAAATTTGAAAGACTTTTAACACTGGCGAGAAAATTGATGGACGGAGACAAGTCGAGGTCCACAACTCGCGAGGTGCAAAGGGTTTTCTAACGATTTTTTACGATACTTTTTATACACTGCAAATAAAAAACATTTTTTGTGTAAATTTTTTTTTAAAAAAAACGCAAAACAAAAATAATGAAAACAAGAAAACCAGACTAAAATTTTTAGGTAAACAGAAACTTATAACTATTTTTAAAATATTAATTGTAATGTTTATTTCGCAGGAATCGCCATTGTTGATCGACTTTTTAACGATGGAGACAACTTTTGGCACCTTGCTTATACAGTTCTTGTCTGGATATTGCAGTTTTCGGGACTTCATTACTCAATTGTGTTGTGGCCGCCGCAACAGACGACAAAGAGGAAGAGATCCTTTGAAACATCCATTTATTCCAAGCGAGTCATCTATATAACTTTCGGGGATTGAGTGGATTTCCATCCACCATGGCGCTTCAGAGCCAGCAAATCTGATCCAGAATTCACCAATAGGGCTGACGACCGCCTAAAGCAATGCCCGGATAGGTTTGAGTTTCCCAAAATTTTAAAAAATTTGGCGATGTTCGCCATACCGCCAATTTTGTTAATTCCAATGGGGCGAGTGCATTTTCCATTTTATAATTAAGAAAAAAACGATCTGTTTGCAGGAGTGGAGGTCGAAGGGCAAAAAAACTTTTTAAGATGGTGTAGAGACTTCCTGACACTGTAAATGATCTGCATTTCGTTTTGGTATTCTCTAGTTTAATTAACATTGGGGTTTCCAAAATCCGTCATATTTTCTTTTTAAAAACACAATTCTTCTTTCGGCAGCCCCAGAGAGTCCGACTGCCACCACTGCCTGAAACAAGAAAAAAAACTTATAAGTCTTTAGTTTTATTCATTTGGAAGTACTTTATGAAACTAGATTTTTTAAAAAAGAATTGGGTAACCCCTGCCTACTAAACCTTCTCACTATAAAAAAATAACCATAAAATAAAAAAAAAATAACTGTATTCCTTGATTAGCAAAATTTCGTCCAGGCTCTTTAGGAAGCGGCAAAATCATTCTCGCTAAGAATTTTGGACTTCTTGGCAAATAGTTTTCTGATTTTCTTTTTTTAGGGCCTGCAACTTCTGGTATTTCCCAATATCCGTATTTTGGTTTGCCCCTCAGGGTTGATTTTAGCATGGAAAAGGTGCTCCAAATTTGAAGACTTTGTATTTGTTGACAGCTCTTCAAAGACACCAACATAACATTTTCGGAAAACGTTTGAATGTTATTTGTTTTCTCCACTTCATAAATCGATGAACCTGGCTTCATATCGATCTCGACTTTGTTGGAAGTAGGTTTGGGGGAGATTAAACTCGCTTTTTTAGAATTTCTTCAGAATCGGACATTTTTTCGCGAAAAAACAAAAATTTTTTGGGATCTAAATTGGTATCTAATCAACAAAACAAGAAACTACGGGCAATGGAATAAAGGTATTTGAGTTTTCTTATTTTGGACATAACAATAAAAACCAAATAAATCATATTGAAAGACAGAACCTGTAAAAAAACATATTTTCCTTGCACACAGTGCAAAAATACAATTTTCAAAGCTTGTTTAGCGTGTGAAAACCCCATTTTCTAAAGCAGTCGTATAAAAATATTATTATAACAAATGTTTTAAAAGCTTAAAAAATCCTAAGTATTCGTGAATCCTGGTCTTTAAAACACTTATTCTATTTTGAGAACTCGGCTACCTGTCGTTCTCGAAAATCGCCGTGTTTTAAAGGCCTTAATATCCACTTATACTTTAATATACTATCATTTATATTATATGGTTTTGTTTTTTTTAAGTGTGTCCAAAATACGAATGAAAAGCATGGGAATCTCCTTAACGGTAAGAGATAGTTGGGTAGTTTAAATTTGGCAAAGCTGTGTATTAGGGAGTTCAATAATATCCCGTTGTAAAATTGATGTCATATTTTGTACATTTAGAAATTTGGGGGAAAACTAAAATTGATTTTTGTTTTATTTTTTTACAAGTTTATTTCAAAAGTAGGAAAAATCTAAAAATACATTCTTATTGGAACTTTTTGCGCTTCATCTATTGGTAAAATAAAAAATATTTTACGACGTGTCGTTTCGTAAACCATCATCAACTTAATTTTCTTAAATACGGCCCTGATTTTTTTTTTAATTTTTTAATCCCGTATTAATCCAATTAAAAAATGTATTACGATTAATATTTTACTTTAACAAATATGAAGCCCCTATAGAAAATCATGTGGTTCCTTGTCTAAATCATTGTCTCTTATGGAAAATATGTTCATTTAACAGAAAAATATCAAGTGTTATACATCATTGTACTTGGGATTAAAACCACTTCAAAAAATGAAATAAACAATCAAAGGTGTATTAAAAAAATAAAGTTGATGATGGTTTAGCTAGAGGAATGTATATAATTTTTTCTACTACTTATCATTCAAATTTTCAAAATTTGTCTTTAAATTTTGTGTTCTATTATTAAATTGTGGTTTTGATTCTTTAAATAAACCCTTGTATTAAAAACCTGTCCAAGTATAACATAAGATTTGAAATCATTTAAGCTATTTAACATTTACAAGGCATAAATTAATTGACATGCTCGGCTGGATTAGGGAGCTAAAAATTTTACCTCCCTAGGGAGGTTATGTGTTGTTTTCTACCCTTATTTAAGAGTTGAAAACGGTATTTTCTAAGCAGGTAGTAGAAAATAGTTATTTGCATAACAGGAGAGGAAAGTTTCTTTTTCCTCCCACGAATAATTTCATGCACGACCAAAGCGGATGACATTAAAATCCAAGGGAGAAAATGCACTTTAATCTAGAGGCACGTATATAAATTTTTCTACTACTTTTCATCTAAATTTTCAAAACTTATCATTGAATTTTGTATTCTATTATTAAATTGTGTTTTTGATTGTTTGGATAAACCCTTGTATTAGGAGCTTATCAAAGTATAACTTGACAAGACCTAAATAATTGACATGTTCGTCTGGAACAGGAAGGTAAAATTTTACCTCCCTAGGAGGTACAGTGCTGTTTTTTTACCCCCTTTAAACAGAGGTCGATAACGGTATTTTCTAAGAAGGTAGAAGAAAAAATATAATATTTCAGAATATAAGGTTATTTTTTAAGTTAATTTATTTTTTCATTTATCTTTTATTAATTCATCTATCCTCTTTAAACCCCTGGGCGGACATCTCTATAACAATGAAGAAATTGAATATTTATGGATGCTTTTTACCATTCCATTAATTTTCCGATCTAAAAACAACTGAATAATGCTGAATGAGTAAACAAAAATAAATTTTCCCCTGACAAAAACAAGGAACAAAAAAAGACCTATAAATAATTTTATGACTTCTTTGATCGTAAATATTTAATGCCCTAAAGGATGTGTTTGAAATAAATAAAAGGATGTCTGTCCTAAAAAAGGAATTCTTAAAAAAAATAACTTACGGGGGTTCTCTGGTTTGAATTTTTTTTAGTCTTCGTATCGCAGATTAATGATAAGTTAGGATTTTTATAGTTGTAAGTGTACTTGAAACTTCAAACGCGTTTTTCTCAAAATTATCTTCTTTCTTCACTTTATCAAACTTTTCCTCCATTATATTCCGAGAACGACTTGGCGATTCCCTTCAAATTTATTAGGTCGACTCAGCATATATAGACTAACGGAATGGTCTATACATTAAACAAAAAGTTGACAAAATATATGAAATTTTAAATTTTTTGTTTCAAAGACTGTCAAAAATCCAATTTTTAAAATTTTCTTTACATAATAGTTCATTTTGTGTATTTAAGCTAACAAATTTAAACGACCCTGATTTTTTGTTTCAGATAAGCCAATCAACTGATTTCGTGGAGGAATGAGCGCTCTATTTTTCGAGGCAGGTGTCTTAGAAGCACTATAACTTTGGTTCTAATGAATATTTGCAGCTAAAAATGTATGTGTATACTCTAAAACACTTATAAATAAATGATAAAAACTCCAAGTTCTATTTCTATTTTACAGTATCGTTTAATAATTTTTATGCCAGGAATATAAAAATATATTCAAATTTAAATTCATTTTTGTTAAACATCCTAAATAGAAATAACAAAATGTCTCATTTAAAAGTAACTTGGGGTTTTTTCTAACATATTAAAAATTATGCAGATCGTGCAATTAAAACTTTAAAGATAAATGCAAGTTAAATTTATGCCCGTGTTTAAACACCACACCAGAGGTCAAATACCTTGGTATTACCTTGACAGTAAGTTAACTATAGAATTCTTACTTGAAGAACAAATAAAGAAAGCATATATTGCATTTGATCAATGCCTACTGGGGATTCTCTCCAGAGAGCCATAGTGTGGTGGTCCAAAACAGAACAGGTCACGGCAAACATAAGCTAAATCAAATTCAAAGAATAGCATGTTTAAACATCACAAGGTGCTTTAAGGACTACACCGACTAGAGGCATAGAGGTGATATTAAATCTCACCCCCTTGATAAATTTGTATGAGAAGCGGCCTTGATGACTCTAACACGCCTCCGCATGGTCGGTAGAATGTCATTAAGCCCTGACTAACATCTCTCTAAATAATGTGGTCAACTTAACCTGGATTAAGGGACATGACATATCTAAAGGTAATCATACCGCTGACTCGCTGGCCAGAGCTGCTGCGGGACGGAATCTAGTTGGTTCCGTCCCCACCACTGGATTGACAACAACAGCGATTAAAGACAACATTAAAGAATACTCCCATCGACTGTTTAAAAAAATGGGATGATACTACGAACTGCAACTTTGCAAAAATAATGTTGAGCTATCGAGACAAGTCCATAGCGAAAAAAAAAACCTTATAATGTCCAGAAGGAACCTCCGAACTCTAACGGGCGTTCTAACTGGCCACTGCGGGCTACGAGGACACCTATTTAAAATGGGTCTAACGGACACAGAATTATGTAGAGGCTGTGAACCAGAAAATGAGAGAGTGGAACACATTCTTTGCGATTGTCCCGCCCTCAAATTTGAACGGAACTCCATGCTGGGCACGAACTGGCCATTACTGGTCGAAATTAGGGAGATTCCACATAAAGACGTCGTCAACTATTTCAAATCAATAGGTTGGACGACGCAGTAAATCTCTCGCCCACAAGAGGAAGCACAAAGGACCTACTGAGGTCTAGGTTCTCTATGGTTACGAAAAAAAATATTTTATTTAAATGTTGTTTAACTGGATATGAAAAACAACTTATTTGTTTAAAAATCACATGTGAGGTATATTCTTATATAAGATTTTAACCGGTAGATGTTTCAAAATTCTTCCTTTATTTCTGAATATCAATATGACGCTGATTAGGAATCTTAGGTAAAAATTTGGAAATTTGAAATGACATATTCAAAATGGCGGATTTTGGCATTTAGAAACCGTATGTCCTAAATTAGAAATATAAGGAATCAATTTCTTTTAAAATGGAACCCTTTAAAAAAAATCGATTCCGGTCATTTTAAAATTATATAACGAATATAGATCACAAATTATATTTTTAAAAAATAATCGATCCAGCCTTCAGATCCTTAAAAAGAAATCGATTCTTAGGTTCGATTCCAAAAGGATCCTATTCCTACCCAGTAGTAATAGTTTTGTTGTAAATATTTAAAGATCTTTTAATGAATTTTTTACACGGACTGCAATTTGCACTTGAGAATGTTTTCCGTATGACACCAGACACGTACCTCTTATCAATTGGCCAAATGGTTACACTTACAAGTATAGGTTCACTAGCTTTTCGCCCGCTGCTTTACCCGCGTGGGTGTATGATTTTATCAGTTTTTTCCCGATCTCGCGGAATATTACCCCCCTTCTTCCTACTCCATTGCATCACAACCGCGCGTCGTGCGATTGAGGATTTTTATTTGATAGTATTTCATTTGTAGTTATTTCTAATTTAAATAAAGTTTGTTAATAGGTTTGAAAAACAAACTTGCATCTCCCCTTTTAAGCCCTCAGGTGATAAAGTTTCAGAAATCCCACTTTCTATTTTTCTGAGTAATGCTAATTACTATTTTCATATTTACATTTTCAAACATGAGGGTTTCTCTATTTAAATATTTATTCCGATTCTAACTTGTCCAAGGGATGCTATTCCAATAATATTAAAAGATAATTTTTAATTGTAATCACTAGCATATATAAAAAGTTTCGTATTTTTAAGTCCAAAAGTGACAAAGTTTCATACAAACTTTTACTACCCATTCTACCCCTTTAGGTAAGGAATTTAATAAAATCCTGCCTAAGCTAACCTCTTCTATTTTTTTGGGTAATCGCGGGCCTTTTCTATACTAACTTTCTTTTCATTTTAACTACTGCAAAGGACTTGATTCCAAAAATGTCAAACCAGATCATTTTTAATCGTAATTGATAGGCTACATACCAATTTTCATACTTCTAAGTTCACAACTGACGTTCCATTCAAACTTTCACCCGCCTCTCTACCTCTTTGAGAGAGGGGAGAGTTTTCAAGTCAAGAAGTTTATATGACATATGTGTTAAAACTTGACAGATTTTTGTTTAAACGATATCAAAATTACAAACTTGGGTAGCAATTATTTCTAAATCGCTTAACAATTGGCAACTTTCGTCTTAATCGAATATTAGTAGATTCATTTGCTAATAAAATAAACTAAGTTTCAAATGTTTTAAGTTACAAATAAAAAAAAATAATTATTTTTTTCCAGTTAAAAATAAAAAAAACAATTGGCAACAGCGCTACCCAGAACCTTTGTGCGTAGAGTCAAGTCAGTTTTACAATGTGCGTACCGGTCGCGATGTTTTTGTCCAATTAAAATGTTTTTAAAACGAGAAATATGCCGATATGTTATTAATTTACGACAACCATAGTGCAGGTGTACAAAAGAGTATTAAAAACAAGATGTGTGCAACGAGAAATTTCAAAAGAGGACCTGGAAGATACGCAACTGTGGAACGAGAGGAAATAATTTTCTCATACTTACATCTCACAGGAGCCTACGGAAAAATCTACTTTAGCCTTACTACCACCAGCGTGTGCAGGCTTTGCTACCTAAATTTTTAATAGAGCTGAAATAATTTGGCAAAGAAGAAGAGTGGTAAAAGTAAGCGAAAACTGGGTTCGTCAAAGTAAGGCTTGTGTAGAAACTGGAGGACGACATTTTGAGCAACTTATTTAAACTAAAATGTAGCTGTTGCTGTTTAAATAGTTAGAGACTTTCTTTCTTTAAGCAAAATAAAAAAGTGCGGTTTTAAAACATAAAATTGGTGTTCCTAAAATAAATATTTAGCCCAATTTTGTGGTAGGTATTTTAAATTACAAATAAAAACCCAAAATAACATAGAAGAGAAAGAAGAGCATAAGAGAAAATAAGAAAATAAGGTAAACAATAATTAATTGTCTTTGCTAAATTTAATTCAAAATTAAATATCAAAATAAATTGCAAAAAGTAATTTTTATTATTTTCTATTTTTTTGAGATTCTGCAGCTCTTAGCAACTATGTAAATAAACATTTCTTTAAAAAAAGTGTAAATAAATATGTAAAACCTCGCAAAATACGTTTAACGTTCAACTGATGTGATGACGCGGGCGCAGTGTTGCCAAATTTTGTAAATTTTGGAGAGGTATATTTTGAAAACAATTAACTTTTGACCCATGCGTTTGTGGCTTTTTTGACTTGTTTTCAGTTCCACTATCGCTCATTAAAATCGCGAGTATCATACTTTTTGCATCGTGTATATAGGGTAAGTCCAAGAGAGATGGACGTACGGGAGAGATGGACCGCTGTTTTTTTCGGAAGCAACATCTATTTGGCGGTACTTTTAGTTTACTTTGATTTTTGCAGCGCAAGACAATAGAGGCACCCTCATTCCCCCTCCCCTCCCATCCATCCGACAAGCCTTTACAAGTCCTTTAAAGGGCAAGTGGGGTAGCATCAGTAACTGCTCCCCTTGGTCGTTCTGACCATGGTTTGGTCACCGTATCATACTCCACTCATTTTGAGGCAACTGAAAGCATGCGCCACGAACCGTCTGGCACTACAATTCGGCCGACTGGGATGGTCTAAGAGATTTCTTTGCCAGCTACCCTTGAATCCTACCTGCTTTTCTCTCACGTCCTTCAGAAATATGTAAACAAATTACCGAAACAATTCAACTAGGCATTGAGACCTATATTCCCCACACAAAAGAACCCCATAACTTCAAATCACAAACCGTGGTTTTCTAAATCCTGTGACAAAGCCAGACTTTTAAAACTTGCCCACAAAAGTTTCTTCAAAACCCCAGTCCCGAAAATCGACAGGCTAGCATCGAAGCCAGAAATCAGACCATCTCAGAAGCAAAAGACCGTTTTAACAATCGAATAAAAGATAAAGTTCTCTCTTGCTCAAATGGCGTAAAGTTTTTTGGGTCCGTTGCCAAAAATATTAGTCAGAACTTTGCACAAATTCTTTTCCACCCCTAATCTCTGAAGACGGAATTGTCTCTACCTCCAAAGGAAAAGCCGAACTATTTGCCAAACAATTTGCTGCCAATTCTACGTTTGATCCTCCTATTAATCTTCCTCTTCCAACAGTTGTCCCTGTTTCTCATAAAATGTCCGATATAATTTTTAAAGTCAAACAGATCAAGCGTATTTTTCTTCTTAATACTAAAAATCGTCTGCGCTGGATGGCATACCAGCAATCGTTTTAAAATGTGCTCCCGAGCTTGCACCCATCTTAACTCGCCTCTTTCGAATCTCTTAGACACGGGCATTATCCCGGAGAGTTGGAAAGCTGCACGTGTGCAACCTGTCCCCAAAAAAGGATCCAAAAGTCTCCTTCTTTAATATAGACCTATATCTCTTCTTTCAGTTGTTTGCAAGGTAATGGAAAATTCATTAATTCCCAAATCTTAAAGTTTTCTGGAAAAACGTAAGATCTTCATGATAGACAATATGGATTCCGTCACAGTAGATCCACAGCTGATCTTCTTTCCTTTATCTCACACAACTTGAACAAGTCCCTTGAGTTTCTTGGTGAATCCCAGATCGTTGCTCTTGACATATCCAAAGCTTTCGATCAGGTCTGGCATGATGGGCTTCTTAACAAACTTCCTTCTTACGGTCTTCCACCTAAGCTTTGCTCTTGGCTTTCCAGTTTCCTTTCTAATCGACGTATATCAGTTAATGTAGATGGTCATTCCTCCAGCTTCTACCAAATTAACGCTGGGGTGCCCCAGGGCTCAGTGCTGGCACCACGCTGTTTCTTCTACACATTAACGATCTTCTTCTTCCACGATCAATCCATTCATAGTTTTTGCTGACGATAGTACCCTCCACTCTAGTATTCAATTTCTTAAGCCACCGTGTAATTCTGATTTTGAAAACAACCGCAGGTCAATGCAGATATCTCTTTCACAAGATCTCAAACTTATCTTGGATTGGGGCGCCAAAATCGTGTTCAGTTTAATGCCTCAAAAACAGTCATGTTCGCTGTCGCGAAAAAAGTCTGCGAATGCTCGTCCCTTACATATGAGCGGCCAAGTTCTACAGAACAAAGAGTCGTTTAATCTAGTCGGCGTTACTTTTGAGAATAACCTCAACTGGCACAAACACATTTCATCCATAGCTTCGGCAGCTTCAAAAAAGATTGGATTCCTCTTTCGAGACAGAAAATATTTCCCTTCTTCCAATCTGTACACTCTGTATGTATCCCAAATCAGACCCTCTTTGGAATATTGTTCTCATGTCTGGGGAATGGCGTCCCCTACAACACTTAGCCTTCTGGACTCCATTCAAAAAAGAGCTGTTGTTTATAAATGATCCATCGCTCACAGAAAGGCTTCCTCTTTTGCCCATCGTCGAGCTGTAGGGGATCTGTCGCTCTTCTATAGGTATTTTCACGGCTTCTGCTCAGAGGAATTGGCCAGTATTATTCCTTCTCTGGCAGCTCCCAACAGAGCAACGCGTAGTGCAACTTTTATGCATCCTTTTACAGTTCAGTTAGAGAGGCCCCGAACTTCCCGCTTTCTTCGTTCCTTTATTCTTAGAGTGTCAAGACTATGGAACCTGCTGCCCACAGAAGTTTTTCCTTCTCCTCCCTGAGAGACTGCTTTCAAAACATACGGATATATTGGCACTTAAGAACTTAAATCCGCTAAGACAGCTTTCACCAAACTCTTTAAAAGGCCGAACGCCGAATGCAGCAAATAACCAAGAAAATATATTTGACACGGCAAGAGACATCAATGAAATAAATTATTCTACCGACAGGACTTGGCTATTCTTGTAAGGACGTCGGTTTGTGTATGATACAGAGTCATTTAAGATTTTGGTGGTAATGTGTATAAAATTAAAGGCTTTACTGTTAGTACAAGAACGGCAATATCAGTCATTAGTACTTTTTT
>JAHBCN010022060.1:0-13670 GCA_019359885.1 Listronotus oregonensis | reverse complement strand
ATCTAAGATTCCCCTGACCTTATTTGTATGTGCAACTGGGACATTTTTTATTTACTTTTCCTTTTAAGGATGTCTTTTAATAATACGACTTGTTGAAATAAGGCTAGTTAAATGAGAATATTAAATATATTTATTACCCATATCATATTAATTGTCTAATATGTTATCCTGATATTATAAAATAAGAGATGAAAGTAGTTATTTCTAATACTAAATCTTGTACTATCGTAAGATAAAACCAACCAGACAGGCGCCTGTTAACGTCTGATTTGTTGGCCTCGCTTGGGTCAAGGGAATAGGGAGAACTGAATTGTCAAGATGGTAACTTGAGGATTCTTCTAGAATAGGTTTTTTAAAACTTTAGGTTCACTGCCAATTGTGATTATGGTAAAAAAGTTAAAAGATAGTCCAGACAAACTCTAGATCACCATTTAAAAAGATGCCAGATTTTTTAAGAACTTACCTAATTCAAATGGTATTGCCCTTTCAATAATATCTTTACAGGAATTACTATTAATTTGATTGCCTGCTGCTTGATTTGATTTATTTTATTTTATTTTGCCGTTTTTGTTTTTGTTGTAGGTTCTTTTACCAATAGTAAATCTTAATGTCCTATTTACCTCAAGCAGTTTGGAAAGGACAATTATTACACATGGATGCTTTTCATCATTGGACTTTGCGCAGTTTTGCTTACAGGTTGTAAACCTGCTAACTGGAAAATCTGATGTCCTTGCTCCGGTAGGTCTAAAAGTAGTTAATATTATAAAAATTAAATAACAAGTTATGGTTTGTTTGTTGCCCTGTTAAACTTTATTTTAAAAGTCTTAAAAATTCTGCCCTAGACTAGCAAAACATACTCCTAGCAGAGTCAATAAATTTCTGCGGAATACAACTAAGCAAAGTTATTCAGAAGGCAAAAATTCCCATGTGAAGATGTAAAAGATGTTTTGCCTTAAAAAAATGGACATTACCTATCTAAATTAAGCGTAATAAATGTGATTTTTTTTGTATGTTAATCTTTGGAACCACCGCCAATTCACTTAGTGAATTAAAAAACGTATAATACCAGCACTCGCTAACGGCGGTCCGCACGACCCCCGCGACTGCTTTCGAAATTATAAGTATTATACTAATTATTGTAATTATATACTATTAATTTTGAAAGATCGTCGGCGGGCCGGATTAAATACTTTTGCGGGCCGGATTAAATACTTTTGCAGACCGGAGCAGATCCGCGGGCCGTACTTTGCCCATCAGTTGTCATTTTATCGGCGTCTTATTCACACCGCCGATTGATTGCTCCAATAAAAGTAAAATTTTACGGGTTTAAACACTTATTTGTAAATTTTAACAACCATATTAGTGCACAGAAAAAATCAGTGATTATAAATAAGTTACTATTTTCTTAAAAAATACTAATATACGAACAAAAAACTGCAACTATGAGTAGCAGACCCTGCAAATGTTGTAACGAACCGGTGAATCGAAAAAACCATGGGTTTCAGTGTAATGGCCGGGACCAGCGATGTAATGGCTAAGCTTCATGATATTCAGGGGCAACTTACGGCCTTGATGGACTCAGTAAATTTCTGCAGCAACAAAATTTCCGATTTTGAACAAAGGTTTTTCAAACTAGAGGAACGATTTAGAAAAATAGATACCGTAGTTGCAGATAACAAAAAATTTCTTCTAATGTTCAACTCCTGGAAAACAGGGTTGGTGAGCTGGAGCAGCTGTTTGACGTGTGGATAAAATAGGAAATTATATTAATTATAAAATTACGTCTGATAAGGTGGAGTACGTGCACAGAGTACAACTAAATAAAAACTCCAATAACAAAATAAAAAATAACATTGTTCGCTTTACTTCCCCCAAGGAAAAAGAAAACATTTTATCGGCAGCAAAAGTTAAACGTTTACAGAAAGAAAATGGATCCCCCAGAATGAAAATCGAGGGACTCTCAGATAATCTTTATATTAACGAGCACCTTACTCTCTCAAATAAAGTTCTTTACAAAGAGGTAAGAGCTGCAGCTAAAGCAAAAAACTATAAATTCTTTTACTAAAATGGCTCTATATTTGTAAGAAAAAATGATACATCTCGTGTACTGTTGATCAAAAACACTGATGCCATTAAAGATATGTAAACATCTCAAAATCAATTTAATCAATAGTAAAGAACTACCACGTCAATGAGAGTAAGTGCATGTTTTTTATAAAACACCGAGGTCTTCGTTTAAAACTATGGACTTTTATCCAATGTCTGCTAACTAGATGTTGTCTGTATCTGAAACATGGTTAGTGGTGTGCTCTAAGCGAGCTTTTTACAAGTGAATTTGATGTCTTTCGCCGTGATAGGGAATGTGCGGGATCAGTAAAGAAGGACGGGAAGTTCTTGTGGCAGTTAAAAGTGAATTGCAGGCAAGCCACTGTAGTGACTCCAGTCGGATGCGGAGGTTGTTTGGATTTCTCTAAGGAACTCAAAGGGTATTAAAATGTATATTTGTTGTGTTTATGTTCCCCCCGGTGATGCGAACGCTTTTTTATCATTTATAAATAATTTATACAGCCGTAACATATCATTTCTGGAAAGCCAGTTACAATAGTCAATGATTTTAACCTATTAAGTGTAAATTAGATAAATGTCAAAAATGAAAATTTATTTCAAGCCACGCATGTGGACGAGAGATCCTCCCCTCTTATTGACGCATTTTCGTACTCTGGTTTAATGCAGTTTAATAATATTAGTAATTCTAACAATAGAACACTTGATCTCGTGCTATGCAATAGCTCATTAATATCTCGTGTAGATTGTTCTGATTCGTGTTTGGTGGACGAGGATAGACATCATCCATCACTAGAATTTTATATTAAAAATGTTGCAACCAAGCCACTTTTCCACGGTAACCGTTATCTCTTTAATTTTAATAAGGCAAATTATAAATGTATTTAATTTTTTGAAAAGTCACTGGAAAAAGCAGTTGATTTATTCTACTTAGAATTAAATAAAGTAATTGACAAAAATGTACCATCATTTAAAACTAAAGGTAATTACCCTGTATATTTCAAAGTAGATACAATAAGAACAATTAAAGAAAAAAATAAGCATCACAAAATATTTAAAGGATTTAAAGATAGAATCTCTTATCTTACATTCTCTCGCCTGCGCGGTCTATTAAAAAATTAATTAGAATGGATTTTCATGACTTTGCACGAACATCGGAGGCAAAGATTCAAACAGATGCTAAAAAAACTTTGGAGCTATATGTCCAGCAAAAAGAAGTTTTATGTCTCGATACCTCAGGATCTTCACTTTAAAGGTCGCACTGCCTCCGATGGCCAGAGTGTGAGTAATCTCTTCGCTGATTTCTTTAAGAGATTCCTCCATTATTTGTAAATAAATGTTTGGCAAATTTAGCTGTTCCACTATCAATAATTTTTAATTTATCACTAAAACCAGCAAGTTTTTCAGAAAGATGGAAACAGTCACATATTATACCTATACATAAAAGTAAAGATAGGCTGACGTTGCTAATTATCGCCCTATTACTAAACTTTCAATCTTTGCAAAGATGCTGGAAAAAATTGTATATGTGGACATTTTAAAAACAGTGTCTAATATAATCATTGAAGAACAGCACCGTTTTTACCCTAATAGGTGCCTGGAGACGAACCTCCTCTGTTATTCTCAACATGTTTGTCAAACAATTGATAACCAGGGCCAATTGGACTGCGTTTACACTGACTTTAGCAAGGCGTTTGATAAGATCAGCCATAAACTTTTGGCGGAGAGACTTGCTGATGTGGGTGTCAGCGCAGGACTTATTCAGTGGGTTTGGTCCTACATCTGTCATCGCAGACAAGTGGTTGTAGTAAACGGATTCCACTCCGAACCATTTATAGCCACCTCAGGTGTACCACAAGGGAGCCACCTAGGACCTCTCTTTTTTATTATTTATATTAATAATATTAAGGAATGCTTCTCCAACTCCAAATTCCTTCTATATGCGGATGATCTAAAAATATTTCGACAAATTACCGCAATTGAGGACTGCCACGGGCTCCAAGAGGACCTAGACAGACTTTTTGCTTACTTCGAAAATAATAGCCTTTTCCTAAACATAAAAAAATGTCATTTAATAACATTTTGTAAAAAGAAAAATCTAATAAATTATAATTATACTATAAACAACCACAAATTAGAAAATGTTACTACAATCAAAGACCTTGGCGTTACCTTGGATAGCCAGTGGTCTTTTAGACCCCATTTCGAAAAAATAGTGGCTGAGGCAAATACAATGCTGGGATTTATAAATAGAACATGCAAAGAGTTTAGAGACTTAAGTACTTTCTTAACCCTGTATTACGCCTATGTGTGTAGTAAGTTGTCTTTTGCATCTGTTATATGGAACATACATTATAACATACACTCAAAAAGAATCGAGTCTATTCAAAATAAGTTTTTGAAAATATTGGCTTTTTAATTAAGCAGACCAACTGTAAACGTTAAAAATGAATTTAAACTAATTCCCTTGGCCTACAAAAGAATTATTTCAGACGTATGTTTTATCTTTAAATTAATTAACCATACCATAGACTCCCCCTTTCTTTTGTCTTGTCTCCACTTTAAAGTCCCTGGAAGAGATCTGAGACGTTCCGACGTATTTAATATACCTTTCTGTAGGACAGATTTGGGACAAAACACACCATTGATAAGAATGCAGTCTGAATTTGACACTCACTGTAAGAACATAAATGTCTTTTCAATTACCCTTAACGTATTTAAAAAACAAATTAAATCTCATTTCTTGAATTATAATTGTTAACAAGCATATCTTATTAAATTAAATTATTAAACACATCTTATCTGTTATTTATAATGTAAAAAATCTGAACACATTTTTTTTGGTTTTGTAATTCTTTGTAAACATATTTTTTTTTTTTGGTAATTTTTATTTTTAAGAATTACTGTATACAGTGGATACTGTTTGGAACTTTAGTTCTGTTGTACCCTGAACTTGTAAATAAATAAATAAATAAATCACTAGACTAGACTTACCTAGGTAATGTAAACTTTCTATTAATAACCGCAAACCGGATATGGATATAATTTACCATTGATCTGTTAAGATTTTGATAAAAAATATTATGATTTACGTGAGGAAAAACATGGTTTTTTAATATTGGTCTTTAATAACGTTTCATAATGCCAATTTTAAAAATAAATGTATAATTGGATTTAGGTAGGGTTTAAAAATAAATTACTGACAAAATACCATAAGAGGCAATCAAATAAATTACTTATTTTTCGGGAATCATGGCTGTACTTGCTTTACTAAAAAAAATATCTATTAAGTACGTGTCTTGTGTTCTGCAAACTATCTAAAGTATATTGCAGCCTCTAAAAAAGTGCTTTTTATAAAAAGTAGGTTTAAAAGATTTATACCTTATAATTTAACTAAAATCTTTAATCAGAAATATTTACCCAATTATTAACTGCAATTAACTAATTTATAGAAGAACAAAAACGAAAGGAACCCACAGGTCAACATTTGATCTACACGGGTACACCGAAAGCGGTTAGGTGCTAATATGGTTTTTGGGGTCACTGATTACGATTTTAACCTCGGTTAACCTCTATCACATTAGGATCAAGGTCATTTGAAAGTCAAGTAAAAAAACCATCGTAAAAATTTGGAAAAATTCATGCATATTTTTTTTTAGGTCACTTAATCTAAATACAGCTTTTATTTTCACTTTGGATCCATTTAGAGGTCATCAAAGGTCATTTTAAGGTCATTTTGTAGTTTTTTTGGGGACAATTTTTAATACTATTCGAAAAATCTGAAAAAAAACTTTGTAGGTTTTCGGGGTCGGCATATCGAAATCTGGGGTCAGTTAATCTCTATTACGTTAGGTTTAAGGGCTTATAAAGGTCAAGTGAAGAAAAAGCCATCCGACTTATTTGGAAAAACTCATTTACATGTTTTTGAGGTCGCTGAATCCGGATTCGGCGTTTATTTAAACTTAAGATTTTTTTAGAGGTCACCCAAGGTCATTTCAAGGTCATTTTGAAGTGGTTTTGGAAAAAAGTTTAGTAAGATTCAAAAAATCTGAAAAAATTTGTACGTATTTGTTAAAGGTCGGCGAATTGGAATCTGAGGTCAGTCAACCTCCATAACGTCAGGTTTAAGGTCATTAAAAGGTCAAGTGGAGAAAAATCATAGGAAAAAAATATGCACATGTTTGTGTGGTCGCTGACTTTGAATTTCGTGTTCCTATTTGCCCTTGAGGTCTTCTAGTGGTCATTAAAAAAATTAAGGGAAATCCGAAATATCGAAAAGCAGCGATTCTAAAAACATATGTATATATTTATATATAAAAACATATGCTCAAGCATGGATTCTTTTTAATATTTTAAATTCCACTTAAAATTTTAATAATTTAAAAATGACCTCTAGAAGACCTAAAGAAAAAAACGAAACCCAAATTCGAACTTGACGACCTCAAAAACATATGCATAAATTTGTCCAGATTTTTCGATGGATGTTTTTCTCACTTGACCGTTAAACATAATTTGTCAGATTTTTCGAAAAGTACTAAACATTTTTTCCCAAAAACACTTGAATTGACCTTGAAATGACCTTAAATGACCTTTAGGATGGATTTAAAGTATAATTAAACACCAGATTTGGATTCAGCGACATCTAACACATACCCACTAATTTTTTCAATCGTACTAAACATTTTTTTTATAAAACCACTTTAAAATGAGCTTGGATGACCTCCAGGATGGATCCAAATTGTAAAGAAACGCCGAATTCGGATTCAGCGACCTCGAAAACATGTGTATGAATTTTTACAAATGTTTCCGATGGAAAACTACCTAACGTTTTTTTTCAGATTTTTTGAATAGTACTGAACTTTTTTTCCGAACACACTACAAAATGTCCTCTGAATCTGAAGATGAGGAGGGTGATAGATATCACGGCACCTAGGCCTCAGTAGGCCCGTTGTGCTTCCTCCTAAAGGGGACTCCTCACTCAGTACGCCACCCATCCTACTGATTTAAAGTCCTTGAGAACGTCGCCGAGGGGAATCTCCTTGATGTCGGCTAAGGAAAGCCAATACTCGCCCAGCATGGATCTTCCTTGGACGAGAGTGCAGGGCAGTCACAAAGGATGTGCTCCACCGTCTCGTCTTCCTGTTCACAACCTCTACATAGAGGTGTGTCATTTATACCCATTCTAAAAAGGTGCTTTCGTAATGGACAATGTCCGGTCAGAACTCCCGTGATTAGGCGAAGGTTCGCCCTAGACATTGCCAAGTAATGTTTAGCTGTATCTCTGTCAGGATAGTTCAGTAACTCCCTGGAAAAGTTACAGTTTACTGTTTTATCCCATCGTCTTGTAAACTGCTGATGAGAATGTCTTTTGATTAGGTCCTTCATCGCAGACCATGTCAGACCTACGAAAGGCTCGGGTCCAAAAGGTTTGGTCCCGGCAGCCTTCCTGGCCAACGAGTCAGCAATGCGGTTGCCTTGGTGACGTGTCCTTTGGTCAGCAGGGTGACCACGTTCCTCTAGACATCCGCAAGGGCACGGTGACATTCTAGTACCAGACCTGAGGTGTAGCGTGGTCTCCTCAGGGCTAGTAGTGCTTGTCTGCAATCCGTATGGATAAGCACGACCTTATCGGTGATGTGCCTACTGATTATTTCTTTTGCAGCTATGGTTATGCCTGTGAGCTCAGTTTGGAGGACACTTGGCAACTCACCCATAGCCCATTTGATGTTTAAGTTTAGAGATCTAGAATAGATTCCACATCCTGTACCTTCTTTTGTTTTTGAACCGTCTGTGTAGATGTTGATTACACCTGCCACGTTTGTGTTCGATTCTCCCTTGATGTCGATTTTGTAGGGTTTGTTAAAAACAAAATATGGCGCAATAAAGTCGACTTTTGCTTCCAGTAGTGGAAGCGAACCTATCGCCTCAATCCACAAGGCACGTCTCTGTGCACCAACTCCTACATCGGGCATTATACCAACAGTGCGGAGGCGCAGCATAATCGTCACAACAACCTCCTTGATGAATATGTCAAGGGGTGTGAGGTAGATTCTTATGGATCCTAGTTGTTCTCATGGCCCATGATGTTGAGACAAGCCATTCTAAACTTGGTCTAGTTTTCAGATGACTGTCGTCTGCTGGGCTTTCTGCCCCCAGACAATAGCACCGTAGGTTAGCATAGGTCTTATAATGGCCGTATAGATCCATAGGTTGACTCTAGGTGACATTCCCCAGGTTCTGCCTATGGTCCGGCGACACTGCTCATAGGAAATATATGCTTTCTTGAGTCTTTCCTCCAAGTGGGAGTTCCATGTTAGCTTACTATCAAAGGTTACCCCTAGGTATTTCACCTCTGTAGAGAAGCCCAGTTGTGTGTTTAGGAGTCTTGGGGCGTTCAAGTTCACCATCCTCCTTTTTCTTGTGAAGAGAACCATCTCTGTCTTTTTCGGGTTGATGGATAGCGCGTGATCGGCACACCATCTTTCTATTATCCTGAGGGCAGTCTGCATCCTTTCGCAGAGAGTACGCTCTAGAATTTCCCTGTGGACAGTATGACCAAGTCATCTGCGTATGCTATGGTGTAGAGATTTTCCTTGTTAAGGCGGTCGATGAGGCTGTCTAAAACCAAGTTTCACAGTAGTGGCGAGAGAACCCCTCCCTGCGGACATCCTCTCGTGACCTTGCCTCGGATCTTGAAATCCTCTACACTGATCTGTATCTCTCTTTTTGAAAGCATATTGAAGATCCATCCGCTAACTGTTTCAGGGGTATTCCTGGCAGAAAGCAAATGTAGAATTTTTGGGAAGGTCGTTTTGTCAAACGCGCCTTCTATATCAATGAATACGCCCAAGGTGGACTCTTTGTTGTCCAGAGATCTTTCTATACGACCCGCCACTAGGTGAAGCGCCGTATCAGTTGATCTGCCTGTGGTGTACGCATGCTGATTTGGGTGAAGTGGTCTGCCTTGGAGCACCACGTCCCTGATGAACCTTTCGCATAGTCGCTCCAGCGCTTTCAGAGAAAACGAGGAGAGGCTAATTGGTCGGTAGGATTTGGGGGTGGAGTAGTCCATCCTCCCGGGTTTGGGTAAGAGGACAACTCTAACCTCTCTCCATGCCTTCGGAATGTATCTCAAGGCCAAAGATGACCTGAAGATCCCAACCAGGTGCGGCATCAGTGTGTCCAGTCCCCACTGTAGTAGGGCTGGACATATGCCGTCAGGGCCTGGTGATTTGAAGGGGGAGAAGCCGGAAATTGCCAACCCTGTTTTTTCCTCATTGACTATCTGTCTGGCAACCTGCCAGTCCTCATCGTAGGGTTTGTGTCCTTTCTCTGTCCAGTCCGCTGATACTACGGTAGTGGAATCGGGAAAGTGCGTAGTCATTAAAAGCTTAGTACTCTCTTGGAGGTTGGCTGTAAGTGTGCCATCCTCCTTCATTAGTCTTCCCACTTCTCGGTATGGGTCTTTGTTGAGAGCCTTCTGTAGCCTAGCTGCCTCAGAGTAATCTTCTATCTTCTCGCAGTAAGCTCTCCAGGCTGCTCTCTGTTTTTGTCTGACGACCTTTTTATATTCTCTGAGGTGGACCCTATATTGGTCCCAGTCCTCGTCCCGATTCGTAGTTTTAGCCTAATTAAAAGCTCTCCTAGCTGCTGCCCTAAGGTGTTCCAATTCTTGGCACCACCAACTAGAGGTGCCGCCATTATCATGGTACATCCTTAGGGGACAGGCGCTTTTGTACGTTCCAACAATAGCATCATTGATAGCCGTAACGTAGCTGTCCAGTTCGCCATTGTTGTTGGGTGTTTTGACCTCGATATCTCGCAGAGCCCCATCTAACCGTAGCATATATAATGCCTTATCGGTCTTTCTGGGGTCGCGCAATAGCCTTGTGGTTAAGAAAGCCGAGTCTATTTTGAAAGTTATCCAGCGGTGGTCTGACATTGAGGTTTCGTCAGATACCTGCCACTTCCGGATTACGTTGGATATATTAGCTGTACTTAGCGTTATATCTATTAAGGTTTGACTCCGAGAGTTTACAAATGTAGGTGTAGTTCCTCGGTTTAGAATACTAAGGTTACAACCTATAATATAATCATATAGAGGCTTACCTCTGGGGTTTGTGTCCTGACTGCCCCAGTTGATGTGATGTGCGTTAGAGTCACATCCAATCACCAGCTCCATATTCTGAGTTTGGCAGTGCTGCACCAGGTCCTCCATTTCTTTACTAGGTGGTGGGATAACTGCGTCCAGTGGGAGGTACGCTGATGCTAGGACCACTGCTTTGGTTTGCCCATCCACGACATACTCCAACTTGACTGCAGTTAGTTCTAATGTGGGGAGATGTGGCAGTGGGTGTGCTCTAATTGTCCTAGGGATGTAAATCGCTGTCCTAGGGTGATCATTGCTGGGGAAACTAAAAGTTTTACCAGACAGTCTGCTTAAACCTATTATTTTGATTTGTCTTAGCCAGGGTCCCTGGATTAGGGCTATTGTATCCTGCAGCTCATCCAGGCGGCGGCAGAGTGCTGCCGAAGCCGCTCTGCTGTGCTGCAGGTTACATTGAATTAAGCTTACTTTAGTTGCTGCTTTTACCCTCCCCATTGAGGTGGAGCAGCTTATTCTTTCACCGTCTCCTCCTCAAGCAGTGTGGACACTGTCTTGGGGAAGACCGTCAGCGTGTCACTGGAGGGTGACCAGAGCTCCATATCCTGAGGGTCGTCGGTGGCTGCCGTAACAGGCGGCTCGACGTCAGTCCTCTTGGATGAGCTGTCGGACGCCACGGTTTGCGGCTCGACAGTGGTCTCCGGGGAAGCGTCGACGATCATCTTCACAGACGTCTCGACGCCTCCAGTCCCTCCAGCTCGTTCCTTTTCTTGACCCTTTGGGTCATCCTCTCTGACGGGCCTGGCCCTGATGGTCAGGAAAGAACCCGTAGCTCAGCCTCATCGACCCTTTCTTCAGGGTCGCCATGTCATCGTCCCGGTACCGAAGACAAAGAGGTCCTTGGATTGTTTTAGCCTATGGTGAACGAGCACACCACTTGGCTATAGTGAGTTTTTCCACCTTTTTCCCGAATCGGCATTTGCTTCTCGGGATCCAGAGAGCTTCTCAGCTCGGAAGCTGATCACCCACCACTTGTTTGCCGTTCCATGCCCTAGACTAGGTGTTTACCACCAACGATGCATCATCATCGCAGACACCTGATTTCCGGTATGTCCACTAGGTGAACGTTGGTGGCTTGGCTTTGCTGGTGGCGACGGACATGATAGTCTTGTCCAGTTCCTCCAACAGCACCCTTTTTAGACAGGCTTCCCTATCGGCAGTAATCTCTCCGTAAGGATTTTCCTTGTCTATGATAGTTCCCTTTAAGGTGCCTAGTGGCGGCCTATCTGTAGCTTGTCGGTTTCTCCGCCGTAGCTGTACTAGTTTTCGGGGAGGCTCTTATTAGGGCCTCTTATTTTTCCGGCAGTGGCCCTTTTTGAGGACGTCTCGCGCCTGTGACAGTTTTGTGCGGCGCGAGGAGGCGGAGTTATCCGAGCCTCTTTTGAGGAGGAACTGTCGTCGCGGGCCCGTGGACAAAGGTTGTGCGGTCGACTCGAGGGGGGTGGCATTTAGCGTCGGTGGCTGCCGTATTGCTGCGTTCAACGCTCACGCGCCTTCCGTCCTCTTGCCTCCACCGAGATTTTGCCCCTTTGGGGATTTTATCGCCGGGCTTGTTGATTTTCTCTTGAGTTGGGCGTACTCGTCCAGCCTTAGAGTTATTTGTTTTTTTATTTAGGTCCATCCATAACCCACGAGTAGCAAGGGAAATAATCGGTCGCCCCTGGCAGAGCCCCGCATGCCAGGGGAAGGCTAATTTAAACCGGGTGTCGCCAGGTTCCCGGAGTCCGCATAATAATGGCTAAGCACCCCCTTAGTCACGCAGCCTTCGGCTTACGCTGTTCCACCTTGGCTTGGGCAGCTGCTAGACACTGTTTGCCTTCTCGATGCCGACAATCCCCCCATGTCGCGGAGCTCGCAACATGTCGAGAATACCAGCACCGAGAAGCCCACCCTACACGACGTGGACGTCAGTGCCTCATCCCCGCAGTTTGGTTGGGCTGTTGCCCTCCAAGCTGCGGTGATGTAGTCCTGGAGCTGACTTGGACTGTAGGGCTACCAAAAACACTACAAAACACAAAAAACACTACAAAATGTTCTTAAAATAACCTTTAATGGCCTCTAGAATAGATCCAAAGTGTAAATAAACGCTGGATTTGGATTTAGTGACCTTAAAAACATATGCGTAAATTTTTCCAAATATTTACGATGGTTTTTTTTTCACTTGACTTTCAAAAACCCTAGTAGCACCTAACCACTTCCAGTGTACCCGCGTGGATCAAATGTTGACCTGTGTTATAGTCATATTGCTAAATTAAAAATTAATTTTTTATTTAACTTTTGTTCGTAGCTTTCTTTATTATTATCGGTCTAAAATAAATCACGTATTTTTTACTATCTGAACATAATGTTATAAGACGTTTTAAATCAAAATAAAAACTATAAATTTAAAATTTTTGTTTTTCTTCTTACCCGTAACAGCTAAAATTTATAAAAAATTATCGAGCCAAAACAATTTTTAATTAAAAATAAAAGAAATTTGCCCCAGAGACCATAATAAAAAAATAATAAAGAAATAGATATTTTCTTATCTTGGGAAAGTTAACGAAGGCTTATTGCCTAAGCACCTACTACTTGTAGGTGTAACAGAAGAGATAATTTATTAACGCAGAACTAAAAAATATTTAGGCGAAAAGAAAAGGGCTATTAGACAGCAGGTTAAATATTTAAGGAAATAAAGGAACAGGCAAAGTCTCCAGGCTTTTCCAAAAAAACTGTTATTCTATGCATTTAAATCTTTTTAGATAAAGACGTAAAAGTATATAAAAACCAAAACAGGTCATTGGTAATGGAAATAAAGGTTATTAACAGAGCGAATGACTCTTCTTTAGATAAAATCTCAAATACCAAAAACAATTATAGTTTTCACTATAGACACCAGTGGCGGCTCGTGGGTTAAAAAGTAAGGGGTTGCAATTCTAATGGTAAAGAACCAAAAAATAAATAAATAACCACAATAAACTTAATGTAAATAAATAGACATACAAAAACTGTAATAAAAATCATACAAGTAGCTACATATGTTACACATATAACCAAAATAACAAATTATACTTCAATAAATCGTAAATCAGCCTGCGAGATAAATAAAGGTTTGCAGTGGAACTGCAAACCGCATGCCGCTTATGAGACTAAATTCAGCGCCCAATGCCAGGATAGGCAACTCCATATACTTACGCTTACTCGTAATGAATCCAATTGGGTTCATTTTGATTTCAACCATCACATCGGCATCGGCTTTTAGGAGGGACGCACGCGACGGGATTAAATTAATGATATTTTAGCGACAGCATAAAGTTTTAATAATTTAGGTGTTTTCTTGAGATAACATTAATAAAACAATAAATACAGATGTTCGAATAAATTTTTAAAAAATCTGTAACTATGTAATGATTTAAAATATATATATATATATATATATATATATATATATATATATATATAT
>JAHBCN010022059.1:0-13607 GCA_019359885.1 Listronotus oregonensis | reverse complement strand
AAAAATTTATTATAGATGATCAATTAAAACTTCTAAAAAAAGGTTTTATTTAAATGTTGTTTTTCTGGACCTAAAAACATTATATTTTAGTTAAAAATCTTATGTTAGGTGTGTTCCCTTATTTAAAGATTGATGTTGTAAAATTCTTTTCCTTTATTTTCAAAACTCAATATGATGCTAATTAAAAATCTTAGGTAAAAATTTGGATATTTAAAATGGAAAATTTAAAATCGCGGATTTTGGCATTTATAAACCTTTTTGCCTCAGATTCAGGATATAAGGATTTTTGAGGGTGCCAGATCGAAATTTGGAAATTAATAATCTAAGGTTAAAATTTTGAAATTTGTCTTAAATTAGAAATATAAGGAATCAATTTCGGATTATTTTAAAATTATATAAGGGATCCGGATCACGGATCCTATTTTTAAAAAGTAATCGATTTCAGCCTACAGATCCTTAAAAAGAAATCGATTCCTGGACTCGATTTCTACCTAGCTTTGCTGCTTAGTATTCTTGGTGCTAAAAGATTTATGGCATAACTTTACAGTTAATTAAACCGCTTTTAGGCTGATCAGGCTTGCAAATTAGGGTTTCGTATTAGACCTTTATCGGTAACCAAATTAAGATATAGTATATAATATAATATCTTCGTATAATACCTAAAAAATAAATGTCTTATGATTTTACATTATGCTGTGTTAATAAACTTATTTAAATTGTGTCACAGCATCTTTTAAAATCCTAACTCTTGACAAATTGAAATGTTGAACATAATTTTGCTTATTTTAAGCTAATTTTTGATAAATTAATTATACTAATAATTAATTTATCAAAAATAAAAAAAAGGATAATTAAAATCTTAAGTAGCCCTTTCAAACATTATATTACACAAAAAAAAAACACAACACATTTTCTTTTTGAAAGTTACCCCAATTTACCATGATTAAATACACACACCGCAATGGTCTAGGGATATATTTATTTCAATGAGTGTAAACGAGTTTTTATCGTGTTTAAATGTTTTGGGTTGGTAAAATATATTAAGAATATTGATAAGAGATGGGCATTTTAATTTTTTTTTTGTATAAAAATGGACTACTTTATTTTACGGTTCAAAAATAGGACTTCTGCAAAAACTTGTTTTTAAATCAAAGTAGGTGGACATATCAGTTTTAAAATTTGAAAATATTGGTGAGTATATTGTAATCCAAAGTATAGTATAGACTCCGTCTGTTACTTATTTATCATGCAAAGACGCCATCTTAACCGGGATGAAATGTTGCGAGCTGTTGGAATGTTAAAAGCTGGTACTAGGCAAGCTCGTGTTGCTGAAACTCTCCACACATCACAGAGCGTAATCTCAAGATTATGGGCACGTTTCCAAGAAACAGGTGATGTTTCTGAAAGACATCCAGGTCCATCACGGCTGACTCGGCCTGCTCAAGATCGTTTTATTGTGCAAATGGCTAGAAGAAATCCCACAGTAACTGTTCCAGAAATAATGAATCGGGTACGCGAAACGCATAATATCGTAATTTCAAATTCTACAGTTCGGAACAGATTGCATGAAGGTGGATTACGTAATAGACGACCATTGAGATGCCAGCCACTTTCTAGAGGAAATCGCGCTGCTCGTTTAGCTTGGGCAACAGAACACGAGAATTGGACTAATAATCAATGGGCCCCAGTTCTTTTAACAGATGAATCTCGGTTTGGGTTGCATCCGGATTCAAGAAGACTGAGGATATGGAGAGAACCTGGACTACAAAGGGTCTTGGAAAATGTGCAAGAAGTCCACAGTTATAGAGGTGGCACAGTAATGGTGTGGGCTAGAATACGACTCGGCGGAAGAACCGATCTCGTTTTGGTTGAACATTTTTAAACGCTCATCGATATGTGGAAGAGATTCTTCAACCATTTGTCTTACCCCATGCAAGACTTGTTGGACCAGACTTTATATCGATGCGCGACAACGCTCGTCCTCATGTCGCTAGACATGCTGCACAATTTTTACAAGACAACCAAATCACCGTTTTGCCATGGCCTGCTCAATCACCTGACCTAAATCCAATCGAGCATGCATGCCAAGAACAACTGTTTGCTGCGTTAAATGCTGCTTGGTTTGCCATAGCTCAGGAAGATATGGACAATTTAATTCTGAGTATGCCAAGAAGGTGTCGCGCAGTGATAAACTCCAGAGGAGGTCATACTCGTTATTAAAAAATTCATTATTATAAAAAAATTGGTATATGTTTAGAATTTGACTTTTAATTTTGTTTGATATTTAGTTGAAATAAAAAATTTGGTTGTACGCCACTGTAGTTTTCTGGTATCTATACTTAATTAAAATATTACATTTTGTACAATATATGATAACTTTTCATAAATTATGTTTTTTTGGCCATATATTTTTAAATTCTTTGATTTATATCCCTAAAATAGGAATATCCTTAGACCATTGCGGTGTGTGTAAGTTACAAAATTTAAAAAAGGTAAAATATAATTTTAAGTGTACTACCCCTTTATTGGCTTAGGCACACTTAAAGTTTTATAATAATATACTTTATAAGTCATTAGTTTCTAATTATGATATGTTAATATGGTATAAATTAAAGTTTTTACTTAAAAGAGGTTAGGAAGTATTTTCAGTTTATTTTGGTATACAGTAAAGCGCACCGTACTGCGAACATAGTAGGCTCCTGGACGATTTTGGATGAACCCAATTCTAAAATACCAATAATAATTCCGTGGCTTGCATTTCAATTTCCGTCTCGTTTCCTTAGTTGGCTTATT
The DNA here is from genome assembly GCA_019359885.1 of Listronotus oregonensis. NCBI lineage: Eukaryota > Metazoa > Arthropoda > Insecta > Coleoptera > Curculionidae > Listronotus > Listronotus oregonensis. The sequence goes on along the minus strand of JAHBCN010022059.1, from coordinate 10,814 downwards.
TTTGGTTGGGACTGGTGGGGAATGTGGTGATAAATTCGGAAGAATTATCTGCCCAGTTTAGTTGTGTACTACGTTTTTATTTTCAGTTAGAGGATGCAGTGTTTGTAGGCAAGTACCAAGGGCCTACCTAGCGTCAACCGACTTCGATCTGATTTTTTTATCAGCTATAAATTTTTCGTTGCTTACGAGACCGCAACGTTTGCTGCGGTCTTAAAAACCAAACAGTTTTTCCTAATAAAATAAAATATTTTTTTCTAATAAATAATGAAACGTAGAAGATATTCTTAAGAAAATAATTTAATGTGCATTCATAAAATATACAAAAAACTCTTTCAAGTTATCAAAGATGCTCAAATAAACCACCTTCTTGAGCCACAAAATTACCAAGATTGTCATAAAAACGCCTTCTGACATTTGCTAGAATGTTAAGGGTAATAATCCTAAAAGAATTCTCAATTTGTAATTGTAATTTTTGTAGATTATTAGCCCTATTCTCCTGGAAACCATAAATTTCTGATTTTACGTGACCCCAGAGAAAAAAATCGTTGGGTGAGACCATGAAGTGGAAATGTCGATTTATCAGTAAAAACAATGTTTCTTATAAAACTTGCATTGTTATTTTTTATTTCCATTACAGTTTTAAAAAATTGCATTTGTCTAAAATGATCATCAGGGTTAATTTCGTGGGTTTTTCTTACTTTGTAGGAGCGGTATAATTTTTTTTCAGCACTCTTCCCACTGATCTTTTGCACAAATCAACCTGTTCTGCAATTGTATTAATGGAAACTGTAGGATTTTTAATAACACTTGTCACTACCATAATTTCTTCCATTTCCCTTTCCTGGTTTTTTTTCTTGGGCACTATCATGTTTATGTTTTCTTGGAGTTAAACAACCAAATGTCAGAAAGTTTTTAATGACTCGGTAAATAGTGGAAATCGTAGGAGTCGGCCTAGTTATAAATAAATTAATAAATAATTCCCTAATTCCCCTAACAGGATTTCCACGGTGATACCATTCAGTAATTTTAATTTTCTCTTTCAGTTCGTAAACATCCATTACTAATAATTATTATTTTATTAAAAAAAACTTTTTGATCGCAAATATTCGACACAGTATAACTATTGCTGTCGAGCGTTCGATACTAAAGAATTATTTCAGAAATAAACGTATTGAATTGTTTGCTAGAAGATTATTGATCGATAGGCAATGCGTGCGGCGTTTTTAGGTACATCCAAAATCGTTCAAGATTGTCCTATTTCGCAGTACTCTGCGCTTTTCTGTATATACTAAATAACATAGAGAACAACCAGAATTATTTATTAAATTTTGATAAAAACTTGTTAACATATTTACTATCATGAAAGTATACGCTGATAAAATTTTGAAGGCATTCGAGCGCTTTTTTTCATATTAGATCCGAACAATATGAACATATTTACCTAATATTCAGTGATTTTTCTGTGTTGGATTTGTTTGGATTCTTTTATTTAATTGTATTAAGGTAGCACGACCGCCTAGCGCTATATCCACGAAGTTTTTCAACCACCTCTGCTTCCCTTTTTTGTAAACATTGCAAAATCCACTTATTTAGTAGTGTTAGTCGGTGTATCTCTCGTTCAGTGGCCTCCTCGATCTTTATACATTTGACCCATCGAACTTGTATAGGATGGGATATCTTAGCTATTTTGCAAAATCCAAATTTTAACTACTTTCTATTTATAAGTAGACCTAAAAATTGTACAACTATGTTTAAAAAAACAGCATTCCAACTCGGTGTTGCATCCTCTTCGTCGCTTAGTATATTATTGAGTAACTAGAAGTTGCAAAAAAACCCTTTTACCTGATTACAATACCTATTTTTTGTACCAATCAAAATATACCTGCTCTATGGTAATATACTCTCATAATTTACCCAATAGCATGATAGTGCACTAATTTACTAACTCTAAAGCTTCCTTCAATACTGCCAACCTATTGCGGTACAAGCAAAATTTAATCATTTAGTTCCCTGAGTAATTTCAATTTGCCAATGATCTTATCTCGACTGAAACGGTTAAGCTACGCCTAAACCACTTGACAATTAACGTGTATTCGGTCGTCCATATAGGATGAATACTTAAAACAAATTAAAATGTGGTAATATAATTAACAATAAATACATTTTTTGTATTTAATCCAAAAAAGGGGATTTGTAAGTTTAATATTCTAGTATAAAAAAGGCGGTCTTTATGACTGCTTTGTAACAATAAAACTCATACTTTTTTTTACAAGTGGTGTGGCTTTAAAAATATTTAAAGAATTTTGATATCGAGAATTGGAATGTTGTGATCCACAAATGGGTGTTTTTTTTAATATTTAGATAGTCCACGAAGGCTGAGGTCTAATCACTAACGTTCCGTGATTGTCTTAAATGTGGTGATAGGGAGTTTGTTCACATAGGACTTAAATATTTGGAGACTGGAAGAAGAAGGAAAACTTCTGCGGCTATCAGGTTCCATAGCCTGGACACTCTAGGGATGAAAAACAAAAAAGCGAGATGTTCAGGACCTCTTTACTTGAACTGTAAAAGGATGCATAAAAGTTGCTCTACGTGTTTCTCTGATGGAAGCTTTTAGAAGAGGAACATTTTTTATTATTAAGAGAAGAAAGGATACACTTGATTTGTTTGACTTTAAAAATGATATCGGACATTTTATGAAAAACAGGGGCAACTGTTGGAAGAGGAAGATTAATAGGAGGATTAAGGGTAGAATTGGCAGCAAATTGTTTGGCAATTAGTTTAGCTTTTCCTTTAAAGGTAAAAACAATTTCATCTTTAAAGATTAGAGATGAAAAGGAATTTGTGCAGAAGTTTTGACTGATATTTTTGACAAAGTACTAGAAGGCTTTATTACTATTCAAGCAAAAGAGGATTTTATCCTGTATCCGATTGTTAAAACGGTCTTTGGCTTTTGAGATAGTCTAATTATACTGAATTATTGCTTCGATGCTAGCCTGTCGATTTTGGGGACTAAGGTTTTGTGGGATTAAATTTTTTAAAGTCTGGCTTTGTCACAGAATTTATTACAAAACCACTGTTTGTGATTTGAAGTTATGAGGTTCTTTTTGTTATGGGTAATATAGGTCGAAATTCCTGGTTGAATTGTTTCGGTAAGTTGTTTACATATTTCGAAAGGATCGTGATTAAAAACGCTGGTAGTATCCCAAGGGTAAGTGGCAAAGAAATCTCTCAGATCATCCCAGTCGGCCGAGTTGTGGTGCCAGACGGTTCGTGGCGGCATGCGTTCAGTTGCCTCAAAATGTGTGGAGTATAATACGGTGAGCAAACCATGATCTAAGCGACCAAGGGAAGCAGTGTGTTATTTACATTAACTTTTTACTTAACCGACTTTTCCCATATACGCCTTAATTGTGGACTATTATGACAGGAGTCGACAAAGAACATAGAATTGTATTAATACTTATCTCTCTTAAGGCTCAGTTTATAATGTTTTCTAATAAACATTGGGGTAATATTTTACCATAGTTACCTTACGCCAACAATTGCTCACAAAAACATGGGTTTCGTGTAATAATGCATCATTTACTATTAATGGAGAATGTTTATTATATCAAGCAAACAATAACATAGGGGTGAGGTGAGCAAGCCAATAATTAATATTAATATGTTTCTAAGCAGTTATGTTAGAAGTCTATTATATTGCGAAAAATGAAAATTACCCAATGTAAGGTATAAAGTAAAATATTAGTTAAAGAAAAATAAAAAAATAAATTTTATTAAAAGAAGTGTACTGCCTTTAAAACTGTGGAATTCACACTCAGTATTATGTAATGATTACAATAACAAAATTTTTACTAGTGTACTAATTGTCCATTAAATTGTGTTAAATATTAAATTGTTTTATCACTCAACCTATTGCATTGTAAAAAAATGGTCAATAGGTTCCGTGCAAAAAGTACACAAATTGTGCATAATAAATCTCCAAAATGCGTACACAATTTTATAAAGAATTAGTACACATTTTGTTATTTTAATCCTATCCATGATTATTTTACGTATAGACTGTTAAAAGTAAATAAGTTATATTTTTTCTTCTCTTAATACTAAAAAATCGTCTGGGCTGGATGGCATACCAGCAATCGTCTTAAAAAATGTGCTCCCGAGCTTGCACCCATCTTAACTCGCCTCTTTCGAATCTCTTACGACACGGGCATTTTCCCGGAGAGTTGGAAAGCTGCACATGTGCAACCTGTCCCCAAAAAAGGATCCAAAAGTCTCCCTTCCAACTATAGACCTATATCTCTTCTTTCAGTTGTTTGCAAAGTAATGGAAAAATTCATCAATTCCCAAATCTTAAAGTATCTGGAAAAACATAAGATCTTACATGATAGACAATATGGATTCCGTCACAGTAGATCCACAGCTGATCTTCTTTCCTTTGTCTCACACAACTGGAACAAGTCCCTTGAGTTTCTTGGTGAATCCCAGATCGTTGCTCTTGACATATCCAAAGCTTTCGATCAGGTCTGGCATGATGGACTTCTTAACAAACTTCCTTCTTACGGTCTTCCACTTAAACTTTACTCTTGGCTATCCAGTTTCCTTTCTAATCGACGTATATCAGTTAGTGGAGATGGTCATTCCTCCAGCTTCTACCAAATTAATGCTGGGGTGCTCAGTGCTGGCACCCACGCTGTTTCTTCTACACATAAACGATCTTCTCTTCCACATCAATCCCATTCATAGTTTTGCTGACGATAGTACCTCCACTCTAGCATTCAATTTCTTAAGCCGTGTAATAAACCTGATTTCGAAAACAAGCGCAGGTCAATGCAGATATCTCTTTTACAAGACCTCAAACTTATCTTGGATTGGGGCGCCAAACATCTTATTCAGTTTAATGCCTCGAAAACACAGTCATGTTCCCTGTCGCGAAAAAGTCTGCAAATGCCCATCCTTACATATAGAGCGGCCAAGTTCTGCAGAACAAAGAGTCGTTTAATCTTGTCGGCGTTACTTTTGAGAATAACCTCAACTGGCACAAACACATTTTATCCATAGCTTCTCCTCCGAGCCAGAAAATATTTCTCTTCTTCCAATTTGTACACTCTGTATGTATCCCAAATCAGACCCTCTTTAGAATATTGTTCTCATGTCTGGGGAATGGCGTCCCTACAACACTTAGCATTCTGGACTCCATTCAAAGAAGAGCCGTTCGTCTTATTAATGATCCAACGCTCACAGAAAGGCTTCCTCTTCTTGCCCACCGTCGAGCTGTAGGGGATCTGTCGCCTTCTATAGGTATCTTCACGGCTTCTGCTCAGAGGAGTTGGCCAGTATAATTCCTTCTCTGGCAGCTCCCAACAGAGCAACACGTAGTGCAACTTTTATGCATCCTTTTACAGTTCAGTTAGAGAGGCCCCGAACTTCCCGCTTTCTTTGTTCCTTCATCCCTAGAGTGTCAAGACTATGGAACCTGCTGCCCGCAGAAGTTTTTCCTTCTCCTCCCAATCTCCAAAAATTTAAGTCCCGTGTGAACAAACTCCCTCTCACCACACTGAAGACACCCACGGTACGTTAGTACTTAGGCACCAGCCTTCGTGGACTGTCCTAAGATAAAAAAAAAATATTTGAAAATATTTTTTTTATTTGAACAAAATTAGGGACAAAACGAAGACTTTAAAAGTAACTACTAATGAACCATGAGTGTTTTACGAAAAGTAAGAGGCAATTTTTAACCAGGGGTTTTAACCATTTGGAGGTTAGACCTCTGCAGGTAGAAGGTTCCATGGACAAGATTTTCCAGGATGAAGGAAACCGGGCAAAGTTGAAAGTTTAAAGCTTATCAAGATAAACTTTTTTTTAAATCTTGGAACAGTTCAAGATGGCTAAGGCCTAAGTACTAACATACCATGGGTGTCTGAAGTGTGGTAAGAGAAAGTTTATTCACGAGAGTGGATTGAGATTGACGAAAAAAAGAAAACTTCTGCGGGTAGCAGTCCCATAATCTTGACACTTTAGTAATGAAGGAAAGAACAAAGTGGACAGTTCGGGGTCTCTTAAGTTGGACTGTGAATGGATGCATAAAAGTAGCACTACGTGTTGCCCTGTTGGAAGCTGCCAGAGGAGAAATTATACTGGCAAACTTCTTAGAGCAAAAGCCGTGAAAATACCTATCAAAGAGCGACAAGTCCCCTACAGCCAGTCGATGGGCAAGAAAGGAAAGCTTTCATGTAAGTGTGGGATCTTTAATAAGACGAATAGCTCTTTTTAAAATTAAGTTAAGAATGCTAAGTGTTGTAGAAAATGCCACTTCTTAGATATGAGAACAATATTCCAAAGAGTATACAAATTAGAAGGACAAAAATACTTTCTGGCTCGAAAAAGTTATCCAAGCTTTATTAAAGCTGCTGAGGCTATGGATGTAATTGTGTTTGTGCTAGTTAAGGGTATTTTCAAAACCTAAACCAACAAGAATAAATGATTCTTTGTTTTACAGAACTTGGCCGTTCATATGAAACAAATGAGCATTGGCAGCTTTTTTTCGCAACAGCGATAATGACTTTGTTTTTGAGGCATTAAACTGGAAGAATTATAAACTGCAGCTTTCTTAAGGGCTACTAAGGATAAAATTATAATAGGCTAATTTTTGCATGGAAGCAATAAAAAAAACAAAAATTTTAGAAAACACCATTTTTAATCTATAAGAACACTATTGCAGGCAGGATCTAATGTAAAACCCATACATAATATACAGATAAGAGAGAAGATAAGAATAAAAGAAAAAACGGAATTTTTTTCTTTTTAATTAAGTTTGGTTAGTTCCAGTTTAAAACAAAAAAAAACTTAAATTAAATTATATGTAAAAAGATTACCTTAATTTACCTTTAAAATTTTAAATTAATACAGGGTATTTGACAAATATATGCTTAACTTCTGGCAGAACAGAGAAAAGCAGAGCTGGAGTTATCCAAACTCCAGCGACTAGCATGTCTCTGTATAACGGGAGCTATTAGAAGCACTCCAACTGCAGCCATGGAAACCCTACTAAGCCTCCCCCTCTTGGTATAATTATTAAGGCGGAGGCGAGGATTGGGGGCATACAGGCTGAAATGCAACGGCAACTGGTGCTCTAGGCCTGCCCTAGGACACACCAGAATAACGAGCATTATCCAAACCCAATATTTGAATAGAGTGATACAATGCCAAAACGGATAAATACACAAAGACCATACAAACCCAGCTTACCTGGGGGGTAGTGAGCGATCTCCTAGTGAGCTCGGAATTTGGTTTGAGTACATCGATGGATCCAAGACTGACAATGGAGCCGGCGCAGGAATACATGGTATGACCCCCAGGTTTAATGCTTATGCTTCCCTGGGGAAATATGCCACTATTTTCCAGGCGGAAATATATGCCATTGAACTTTGTCTGTGAGAGAACTTGAGGAGGAGATATAAGGGCAGGGACATTACTATCTTCTCTGATAGTCAAGCGGCCATAAAAGCTTTGTCATCTCAACAAGTCAACTCAAGGTTGGTTTGGAACTGTCTGCAATGCCTCCTAAACCTGGCTAACCACAACAAAGTTACACTTTCCTGGGTGCCAGGAAACAGGGGAATACAGGGCAATGAAAATGCAGACTCCCTGGCCAGGCGAGGCTCCGCAGCAATGTTTGTGGGTCCTGAACCTGTTTTTGGAATACCAAAAGCCTCGGTTCGTGGCTACATGACTCGGATTCAAACACAACGTCAGTCATACTGGAACCACATTCCAAGGCAAAATCACAGTAAATCAATGTTGGACTCACCATCGAAAGCATTGACAAGTGAATTACTAAAACTAAATAGGAATCAGATTAGAATAGTGACAGGATTAATAACCGGACACTGCAGCCTAAGAAAACATATGCACACTATGGGCATCTATAGAGAAGAACCCATTTGCAGACTATGTGACGAAGAGGAAGAGACAGCCTCTCACATCATAAATGAGTGCCCTGCACTTACATACTGGAGAACAAATCAAAACTTCATGGTGGACACTAACCACCAGGAGGCTGGAGACCAGAAAAAACAGTAAAAGGGCTACTACACCTGTCTAAGTTGTCAAACCTTTTTAACTGAAACAAATACACAACAGATACAACAAGCCCTGTAGGCTGCAGTGTCGAGGCGGACAAAACCTCAACTTGTGTATTTAGTTTATCAATCAATCAATCAATCAACTTCTGGGAGCGAGTAGGGGAGGTAATATTAACCATAGGGTTTCTTACATTAAATATATTACACATTATATACCCATGGACAAAATCGGGATCTAACTCTTACATAACACTTTTTTCAGGCTTAAAATTGTTTTAATAATTTAATAACTAATTTGGTTTCTACTAAAATTATCTCATAATTTTAATAATTTGTCACAAATCTGTTATTTACCGTTTTCTTAAAGGTGTTAGACAATGGTATAGTTTTAACCCCGGTCAGAAAATCCGAGTCGATATATCCCGATCATTAATATCCCATGTCAAAATATCCCATACAAAAATGTGCCATACAATAATATCCCATACAAAAAAATCTTATAGCAAAAACTTACTAATACAAAAAAATCCTTATCTTTTCCATTATGTGTAACCAGAACTAACCAAAACTAATCACAACTAACCATCATCTTCCATCTAGTTGTTGCCATGGGTTTTTTTTATGAGATGGAAACCATACAGGGTGTTTCCTAACTACGGTACGAAACTTCAGAGGGTGATTGGCTAGGTCGTTTTAAGAAAAAAAGTTCCTATAAACATATGTCCGGAGTTGCTTCGTTTCTGAGATACAGGGCGTTGAAGTTTAAAGAAAAAAACCAGTATTTATAAAATATCATAAATATCCTAAAACCGATTTGGTCGAAATTTGGTGCAGTTATTTGAAGTAATAAGGTGCTTATTTAGCTCTAACTAGATTGAAATTATTAGCTCCAGTGGCGTCTCAGTGGGCACCACAGCCATATTATTGACGAAAAAAGTACACCAATGACTTTTTTTATAGTTTTTATATTTTTTAAGATTAAACAACTAAAAATACAACTTTTTACTTTCCTGTGTTTTCTTCATATCTAGCTTCGTTTTCGAGAAAAAAATAAAAACCACATTAACTCATTCTTAAAGCTATCCATGGACAACAAAAAATAAAAACCAAAAATAAACAATTTCGACCTTAAAGTAAATGAGCAAAATGTCCACCTTCTCATAAAATACGGGACTGCAATCGATTTGTAATTTTTTTTTTCTAAAAAAACACTACAAAAAAAAGTCATTGGTTCACCAAATCGTTTAAGGATATTTATGATATTTAAATATCGTTTTTTTTGTGTCAGACACTCAATGACAAATCGATTGCAGTCCCGTATAAGCCGTAGCTTTTAAAAATAGTTTTTAGTTATCACTTGAAAACGGTTGGAGATACATCACTAACCGAAACGTTGTATACCAATTAACAAAAAAAGAAAATGAAAGTCCAAGATTTTAGTGTTTCTGTTATTTAAGTTGGGCTTTCAAAAACCTCACTTAAATAAATAAATCAAAGTGATTCTTTTTTTATTTACTCAAGCGTGCGACAGATTAATTGATCTTTCGAATCATCGATCAGACCTGAAAATTCGTTTTTCATCGTCTTTTTATTTCATCGAAATCCCTTTGCGGAATCGGTTAAGACATATTATAAGATTAGAAATAAATGTTGTGAAATGGGACTTTGCGGAATTTTATGCCTTAATTATACACAATTTTTATAGGGACTCTTGACTTTTACAAAAATTTTTACATAAAATATGTTAAAAAAATTTACATTGGTACAGGATTTTTAGATAAAGTATAATAAAAAAGTAAATGTAATTATAAAATTTTGTTTTACAATTTTTGCGCTAATTGTTTTTTTTTTTTAGAGCTTCTTTAGGTATTTCTTGAAATACATATGTACAGTGTAACTAGTAAAATCCGCATCATATGGATTTTTTTTTAAGTTTTATTCATAATTTGACCAAATATAACCAAAGAAACGTAATTTATTTGCTGTAAAATTGTAGTTTTTTTTAATAAAGATCCCAAAGTAAGATAATTTCTAAAAATATCAAAAAAAGGTTATAAAAAAGTTTTTCAATTGCTCATAGCATAATTTCAGTTGTATAAGATAATTTGGATTTTTTGGCAATTTTTTATAAATTGCACCACACTGTTGCAAAATAAGACTCGATGCAATCTGCATAAAACTTTTTTAGTTTTGACAATGCTTTATTTTAGACACTTTTTTTTAAGTAGCGCCATAATAACCATGTATTTTTAAGCTATTTAAATTTATTTACATGTAATAAAAAGTTTATTTATTTTTAACCCTGTATAAAGCAACTATACAATATTCATTTTGGAAAAAAAGTTGCACTTTAAACCAAAAAATGATGCCAAAGGAAATTTAAAATAAAACTATTAATAAAAAAAAGTCATATATGATGTAGGCATTACGAGTTGCACTGTATAAACGAACACTCTAGATAACACAAACAGAGCATACAACAACTTCTCTTTAAACAAGATTTTAATAAATTAAACAAAACATTATTATTCCGGGGACGAAAATTCCAAATTATGCAGTTGCTAAGCCCCTTATAAGAACGTAGCATTCTGGTGAAACTTAAATGGTGTTAAATGCAAATAGAAATTAGGTATTTGTTTTAGAAATGAACTACAAATATAGTTAAATTCAAAGAGAATTGGTTAAATATTTACATAAATTCTATACAGCATACGTTTTTTATAATCA
>JAHBCN010022058.1:0-13680 GCA_019359885.1 Listronotus oregonensis | reverse complement strand
AAAAAAAACCCAAATTTTTCTCAACGTTGCCACATTTACTATTTTTAGCTAAGATCGCTTCGGTGAAAAAAAGCTAACTTAACTTTAAGTATGACTTTGAAAGTTATTCTTAAAGTTCAAAGGTGCATATGGGCATAAGTTTGTAAAATCGGTCAAAAGAAAGGGGATAAATCTTGGTTTGTTTAAAAACAATTGAACTCCCCACCGCTTTTTTGATAGATAGAAGAAAACGTTTTAGAAAAAAATGGGGAATGGTCAGTTTATATGAAAATGATATATCGATATACTTTCATTAGACAAAATTCTATAAAAATCCCATTTTTCTACTTGGTGTTTTGTTACCCCCCTAGCGGACGTTTGACAAACTCGAAAATAATTTCCAAATTTTTTTGGCGATTTTTATTATGATTTTTTTTTCTCAAATCTATACGACCGATATCTTATGAGATATGGCCGCTCGCTACCCTTAACTGATCACGATCACCCTGTACTCGTATTTGAGAAAATCCTTACCGTCAAGCCAGTGTAACTAGCTCTTTTAATTGACCAATGAGGTGTATTTTTGTTCCTTTGTTTGTGCTTTCTGGGGCTTTATTTATCATATTTTAGTTAATTTTTGCATATGACACAAATTACATTTTTCAACTTAATTAAATTCACTTATTATAAAAATTGTTTAGCAAATGAGGTTTCTTAAAAAAAAATGTAATCGCAATAAGCCAGTATACTACATATTAAAACAGAGAAGCGGGGGTGGATAATCAGGAATCAAGATGGCGCCAGGCAGCGCAACGTCGCTTTCGAATCTTCAGCCTGCGGCGCTGCAGGCCCCGCTGCTCGATTATTTTTTCCTGCAACACACGACCTTGACTAATTATTAGCAGAGTGCGTAGAAGTAGCCGTTGGTCGTAAATTCTTGCTAAATTATGGTTAGGTAATGACTTCGAACAGAACTTCTTTTTAATCGATCACTAGACGTTTTTTTCTAAATAATGAAATGTACCTAGAAAACAGTGAATGACGGTATATGTTTTGTATTTTATTGTTTATTGAATTATCACAGTTCTAATCTATAATTAAATAAACGTAAATATATGTAAAATATTATATATTAAAAAACACTTAAAAAGCTCTAGTAAGTACAAGAAATGGAGCATTTTGGCTCACAATTTTTTCGTCCCACATGGATTTACCTGAAATTTTTACAGAAGGTAGGGAATAGCCCAACGATCAAATTCTATATCATGCCGAAGGGCCCTCTTATCCTGGGGGTGGTTGCCGCCCATCTTGAAAAGGGAAGTTTTTTTTTTTCATTTTAAGTACAGAAATCGATAAAAAAAGTTATACTTGGTAAAAAATCCTATACATTTTTTTTCGTAAAACTAATATTTTTCGAGTTATTTGCGCTTGAAAGTAACAGTTTTTGGACGAAAAAATCGACATTTTTATTAAGGTTTTCGCGAAAAACTCGAAAAATATGCATTTTATGAAACAAAACTGTAGAAAGCAAAATTGCAGCTTATAAAAAAACTCATTTTTTATAATTTCTCTATAACCAGTACGGACCGGGCTACGGCTTGTTAATGGTTAGCTTTTGTTTGTCAAATGCTAAATTTGAAAGATTCAAAGTCAAATAGCGGGAAAACTGTGCATTTTTTGAGGAAACCTATAAAGTGTTTTTTAAAATATATAACTAAACCTTTCTTTAAAAAAAAACCTTTAACATGAAAATTGAGCAAGTTATGATAAAAATAAGGTTGGTCCCTACTTTTTTCGACGAAAAATCAGTGGAAACAACCCCATAATTACCCTTTTAATTAAAATTAATTTTTCCCCTTGACGATTCTCTTTATACAGGGTGATTCATAAGTCGAGGCGAAAAATGGGATCCCGCACTCATTTTTTAATTCTGAATCGAAAATGAAGAATACTATTTTTTGAAATTCGCCTTCGTTTCCGGGATATTTTACTTCAAACTTTTACCGACGAAATAATTCAAAATAACGCCATATGTGAAATTAAATTTGGAGTTGTCAACAGTTAAATGCATTTGAATCTGTTATTGTAAAAGCTACGAGAAGATGGAGTTTACCAACGAAGAATATGCTGATATCATTTACATCTACTTTATGTGACGGAAATGGTCTAGCAGCTTGTCGTGAGTATCAGCAGGGGTTTTTCCCAAACAGAAGGAAACCCTTCGACGCGTTTTTTCTGACTCCTTTCAAAGATTCCGAATTGGTTTAAGCGTCCTAAAAGCGGCCGTAATAGAAGTCATACAGTACAACAAGAGGAAGCTGTAATTGATTCGGTTCTTGATCAACCATAAATTAGTACTCGACGAATTGCAACACGTATCCAACTTACCAGTTTTTCGCTTGGCGAACTTTAAATCAGGAAGTTCTATCCTTTCCACCCAAAACGTGCACAATTTGCAACCAGGTGACACAGAACAACGTCTTTTTTTTTGTCAGTGGTTATTAGAACAACACAATGTAAACCGGAGTTTATTCGAGAGACCTTGTGGTCGCACGAATCAATTTTCCCCAGAGATGGTATTAATAATTTCCGCAACAACCACATTTGGTCACTAGAAAATCCTCACGCAATAAGAGTTCGCAATTTTCAGCAAAGATTTTGCATTAATACCTGGTGTGGTATTTTTAACGGAAGATTGTTACCTCTCCAAGTTCTACCCCACGATTGAATGTAATTTATACTTGGAACTTTTGAAAATCAAGTTGAAAATACTGTGCTGGATGATTTGCCTCTCAACCTACAGAACAGAATGTGATATAAACCCGATGGCGCACCACCACACTTGGGGAAAAATGTTGTTAGGTGGTTGAATAATTTTTAATCAAAGATGGATAGGCAGAAATGGGTCCTGTCGTTGGCCCGAAGGTCTCCTGACCTCAACCCCCTTGACTTTTATCTCTGGGGCATTTGAAACAGATGGTTTATGGTGTACAAATAAACTGGTTAAACAATTGCAGGAAAGAATTAATAATGCTGTACAGAATATTCAAGTTACAAAAAATTTTTGCAGAGGTGTACAATTCAATAATAAACAGATGTCATGCTTGCATCCGTGAGAATGGTGGAATTTTTGAACACTTGTTATAATTTTGTTTTACATTTCTTTGTTTATTTTGTATTTGGAAAATAATAAATGTTATTTTTTTTATGTACCATATGTTTTCTAATAATAATTTAATATCTAAAATTTTAATTTTTCTAGTATTTTCCAACACTTATTTTCACATACGACGTATAGTTTTAATACAGGACTAGATTATTGTATTACTAATTAACTATTTCATTTAATGCAAATATCTTATAAACAAAGGCGAATTTCAAAAAAAATATTCTTAATTTTCGTTTCAAAATTAAAAAATGAGTACGGGATCCCATTTTTCGCCTCGACTTATGAATCACCCTGTATATGTATTATAAATACATCCTAGAAGTTTAACCAATTTAAAATGCTTAATATTAGAAAAATTGGGGCTTAAAGTGAAAAACGATTTTCCGCAATTTCGTAAAAAAATACCTTTCTTCAAAATAACTCCAAAAATACTGAAGACGAAAAAAATGCTGGAGTATTGAACTATAGCTTTTTTAGTTACAAATATTTTTCTTGGCATAGATTTTCTTGTACAATAAATATTTGACGAGATATGGACGTTTAAAGCCTGTATTTACGAGCGAGCACCACCCTATTTGAGCCCTTTAAACTTATCCCATTTTAAAACTAAGGAATTTAAAGGGATTTAATTTAAATAGCTAAATCATTAAAAAAAAAACCTTTCTATCATTAAAAATAAAGTAGCAATGTTTAAAAAACAAATCTTTTTTTTTTCGAATAATTCGAAAAGTCCACTTCGGAGCATAATAATCTACATAAGGGGTGGTTTTTAAGGATTGAAACTTTGCAAAATAATGAAATTGGTAATATTTCAGACAGTAACTCTATTAACCTATTAATTTTTTTGGGGTATTTTTTTAATTAAGCTGTAATATGAGGTTATTTATAAGGGTTGAAAAGTTGCAAAATAAAATTACTACATATTTTAAGCAACAGCATTCTAAAATTAAATTAATATAATAAATTATTTATTTTTTAGGGTAAATATTTTTTTTACTTTGAGCTTTAACAAGGGTTGATTTTTAGGGGTTTGAAATATTCTGAGGGTGTATTTAAAAGCATAAAACAATCATCATTCAACTAATCCGAACCAAATTTTACCTACCTTGAGGTTTAAAATGTTATTTTATAAGTTTTGACAAGTATCAGCGGTAGTTTTTACCCTTAAAAAACCAACAGCGCCCATCGGCATGATATAGAATTTGAAGTAGAGGGTAAGATGAGCTTAATTCCAAATTTTTATGCAAATCTATGCAGGACGAGAAAAATTTGCGAGGTTTTGCCATTTTTTGAGCATCATTTCCTGGACTATCAGAGAACCATATAAAACGAACCAATTTTGATTTTAAGTTTGACCCAAAAAGAGCACATGACTTCTCTGCTACTTTTTTGATAGCCGCAGCAATTACGGAGATAACCTATAAAAGTGTTGAATAGAGAGCACTCTGTAAAATCCAATCCAGCAAAAGAAGAGAATTAACCTAAAGGAAGAAATCGGATAAAAAACGAAACGTTTAGGGATTATTGATGGTGTCTTTTCGAACGGATTCATTTGACCTATAGCCCAATCAAATTGTCATTTAAAATAGGGCCCAAGTAAGCATGAAATAGGCTATTTGGTTTTATCGTTTTAATTAGTCTATTAGGGTGCTAATAACAGTAATCTCTGGTTTCTCACCAAAATTTTTGATGGGAGAACTTTTGACAGCCCAAAAACCACGAATTTTTGGAGTTTTTTTCAATAAATCTTGGAAACCAATAGTTTTATTAATTTTTTTATTCTGTATTTTTTTTACATTAGATTTCCTACAATTTTCATTAAATAAAGTCTCGTCTAACTCTAATAGCAAGCGAGCTACAGCCCGTCAAAAATTGTCTATTGTTGGCAACATTGCAAAAAATCACCAAATCCTCCTATTAACTCCTTCATATTTCTTTATAAGTCGTCCAAAGTGTTACGATCTCATGGTACGACCGACAAAAAACCCTTGAATACACCGAATGCAATTTAAAAAAAAAATAAATTTTACCCCAAAACCCGTCCTTATACTTTTAAGGGTTTTTAAGTTTTGGTACGACTGGGGTAACAGTGTGTCCCTAAAAAACCTATAAATTCATTTAAAATTCGGGTGTTTCTCAAAAAATTTTGGACTGTCGATTTTTATTTTAGTTGGGTTTTTAGAAAAATTCATGTATACATGGGGCCCAAAAATAAAACAGGCACTTTTTTTTTTAAAATTAAAAAATAAAACTTTTAAAATATGAGTAAAAAAATTTTAATATAAAACTACTTAACATAAAAACCAATTTTGAAAATTAGCAATGCGCAAAAAAAAGAAATAATTAAAAATAAGTCTAAAAATAAAAATTTAGGCACTTTTTAATCAGAACTACTTATTTTTAATTAAATTTTAAAATTTTTAAAAAATCAAAGAAATGGGAAAAATCCCGGATTTTATAAACATATTTTTAAAAAAAATTTTTTAAAAATTTAAAAATTCGGGGGGAAAAAAGGGGTTTTAAAAAAGAAAAAAAATTTTTTTTTTTTCGTTTTTTCCCCAAACCCCCGCCCCGGAATAAAAAACTTTTTAAAAAACTTCCCTTAGAATTACCATATACAATGATAAATAAATTTCGTTGATCAATAAAAATTTTAAAATTTTATTTTTTTAATTTTTCCAGATCAATGAGTTTTAAAATTAAACAAACATTTTCAATTAATTCAAAATTTTACCCCTGTGATTTCCCACTTTTTTTTGGGGTTTTTTGGAAAAGATAATACTACTATACTTCAAGTCCAAAATTTCTGCAATGACCATCGCTCTTTTTTAGTGCCCGGGTTTTTGGGGGGGGGAAATAAATTCCAGTGGCGTATGCTTTTTAAAAAATAAATGGAAAAATTGTCAAAACATAAAATTTTTTAAAGAAAAGTTTTTTTTTTTTCATAATTTAAATTATTTTTTTTTGGCTTTTTCGGTTAATGAAAAATGTTTTTTTTTTAATTTTTGCACACCTTTTTTTTGGGTCATAGAACACAAATTTGATTTTTTTTGGGTTTTTTCAACGTTTTAAAAAAAAAACTTTTTTTACTTTAATTTTACCTTCCTGATTTTATTTTCTGGGAAAAAATATTAAAATTTTATCTTAACATAAATTAAAAAAAAATGTAAAAAAGAACGATAGACAATCAATTCCCGACTTGCCAATTCACCCCATTTGCAATTTCAATATTAAATACGATATTCCCCCATTCTTCATAAAAATCCCAAAAGGGAAAAAAAGCCCCAGATATCCGTAGAATCCCCAAAACTTTTTGGGGCCGTGTTCCATAAAAGTTTATATCGAGAATAACAAACATTGCGGCGAGAAAATTCGCATACCTTTAAAAAAGTCATAAAAAAAAATTACAACTTGTAACAGGTCAACATTTTTGAATTTTGGGGTTAATTCGGAGTAAACTTTTTATTTTTTGAAAATTGGTTTTTCCTTACTTTTAAGTGATTTTTTTTTTAAAATTAAAAAAAATGAGTTTTTTAAATATTTTTCTAAAACAGAATTTTAAGGGAAAATGTCGAAAAAGGGGAAATTAAAAAATTTAATTATTATTTTTTTTAAAAATATAGGGCGGCCAAAACAGCTTCGTTCATGTTTAAAATCAAAAAAAGAGTGTGCAAAAAAAAGGAAAAAAAATCATTTTCAGTATCCAATAATTACTAATATTGATTTTTGCCTTTTTAAAATTTGAATACCTTTCGCCTTTTTTAAATTGCACTATCTGCAGCATCCAAATGGTTGTTCTGGTTTCTTAATCCCATGGGAAAATTTTAAATTTTCGTTCTTTTTAACCTTAACTGGGTTTTTTTTTGGCGGATAAATTTAAAAGGGTTGGTTTAAAATTTATAGTTTCAGAATTAAAACATTTAACAACACTAAATTTTATATACAATTATATCACTAAATAAGATAAATTATTATAAATGCATAAAAATATCTATATACTAAATTAAGTTATAATATTTAAAAACCCAAAACAATTAAATATTAAACTTCAAAATCTGTCCATAATCAATAATAATAAATAAAATTTGAACAGCCGAAAACCTGTCATGCTTATTTTCAAGTCTCTTCAAGTTGAAAACTAAGGAATTTGTTGCCACTTTTTGTCTTCTGATACTGATTTCAATACATATTGGCGTCTATTTTAAGTGCGATCGCTGACGGGTAACATTCTTGCAATTATGACAACGTGGCGATGAAACTTTTGGCGGTTCACTGTTATTTGACGAAAAGTATATCATAGGCTTAAAAATCATTTACTAGTGTTAGATTTTTATTCAGCCGCTTCGTCGGTTGGGTGGCCGGTATTAAATGAGTCACTGACAGAAGTTTTGGACTTTAGGTATACGAATAGATGGTTCATTTAAATGGGGCGTTTTGAATCAGTTCGGAGATATCAATGCTTCCGTAAATGCGAATAAAATTAAGTCGGAAACCCCTGCCCCAGCGAAAAAACCTGCGATATTGCCAATGTCTGTAGGTGCGAAAGCGGGCGGCTAAACAATTGTGATTTTGTAGTCGCTTTCATCACGCCAATAGTAAAGGCCTGCCGGCAACACTGTTTAATTTTCGTTCAAGGATAGCGCAAAAATCTCTCGTGGACATCGGCTCGCGTAAGCCAAAGTCCATTAGGGGTATCAAAAATATAGCATTGAATGGTTCATCTTATCCGTAGTAGTATTATCTTTGGTTTTGGATAAAAAAGTACAAAATAAAAAAATCTATAAAACTATTAGTTTCCGAGATATATCGAAAAAACTGAAAAAAGTTCAAAAAATTTGTGGTTTTTAGGCTGCTAAAAATTCTCTCATTAAAAATTTTGGTGGGAAACCACAGATTACTGTTATTAGCACCCTAATAGACCAACTAAAACAATAAAACCAAATAGCCTATTTTATGCTTACTACAATGTACTTTTGATTGGGCTACTACTATTGTTAAAGTAAAAATGTTGTCCAAATAATAAATAACCCGCTGACATTCGTCTAAGCTCTCTCAACCCGACCAGTACCGCGCATATTATAGCAACAATGCAAAAACAATCGAAGAACGTGGTGCATAAGGCGGACGACCGCGAAAGACGTAGCACAAAGTGCATTGACTGCATGCACAGATCGCCTACAGCTGCAGAAGATTTTCTTATCTATTATGCCTGTTTTTGTCTTTGCTAATTACAAAAAAATGATTGTACGGGTTAATATCAAAGAAATTTTATGCGAGAGCAGAAATAACGTCATCAGGAGGTCCATTTTTCAGTCTCCACTTAAAAATGTCGCAATCGACAAATGTCGCAAATAAGGAAAAATTAATTTCAAAATTTTGGCCCAAAAAGGAAAAAAATTAAATTTAAAATAGCGAAAAAGAAAAACAACTTTTTAAAAATCCAGGCGATAGGGCGACAGGTCGATTTTTAATCAATAAATTACGCATTGAAACTTTGATAGGCACCAATTGTTAGGAAAGTTCTAGTAACTCGGTAAGCTTATTAGCGTTATAGTTGACTATGAAATAGAGCGTAACATATTTTTTAGTTATATTATTTATTTACTCTTTTTTTGTTGTTGGGCGGCAGAATATGATTTAGGGTAACTTTGGCCCATATTTGGGGGCAACATTGGCCTGGGCCAATGTTACCCCAACAAAAAGCAACAAATATTTTACATTCATATTTTTTTTTCAGGATGGTTAATAATCCCTCTACACCCAAAAAAACGCCTTTAGTCAAGACCCTATGTAAATTATACGTCTGAAAAACTGGAAGAATGCTTACAGGAAATTAGATCAAGTCGCAAATTATGGGGTTTCCCATATCAATCAAAAATAAATTTAAGTGATGTTTTTCAAAAATTTTTTTTTTGGGGTTGGGTTTAAAACTGAAATTTGCTCGGAATATTGTAAATGTCTATATTTAGTAAAATATATAAAATATTTAGACACAAGTTTATTTAATTTGAATTTGGATATTTTATTAAATTTACTTGAAGATTTTACTAGATATTCTTGGATTCTTGTAAACAGTTTTTCATCCGTGGTTTCTTCGTAGTTAAGATCTTCAATGCATTTTGATAAATGGGGAAGTTGACGAGGGTTTTTTTTAAAGTCTGAATATTCTTTGCACAAACTACAAAACCCGGGTTTTTTTTTTTAAATTTTTTTAAAGCCATTTTTTTTAACCTTTTACCCCCGGGAAAGTAAACTTTTAAAAAAAGGGAAGTCCAATTTTTAAAAAATTTTTTCCCAATTTTAGGTTAAAAGTTTGGAAAAAAGTCCCTTTTTTTGATTTTGCCCAAAGGGAAAAATTTATTTTTTTTTAAAAAATTTTTTGTTAAAAAAATTCAATTTTAAAAAACAAAATTTTAAAAAAATATTTTACTTATTATTAGAAAATTGAAAAAAGGGGTATAAATTTTTAAAAAAATTAAATTTTAACTTTAAAATTTTCTTTTAAACAAAAAAAAAGGGTTTCAGTTAAGCATAAAATTTTTAAGTAGAATTTATATTTTTATTCGGGAAAATTTTTACTGGGTTCAAAATTTTCTAACCGAATATCCCACGACTTTTTTTCCCGGGAAAATTTTTTTTCGGTCACGAAATTTTAAAAAATTTTAATTTTTCAAAATATTCGTGACCTCAAAAAAATTTCCGGTAATAATTTATGCACTAGGGATATTATAAGTGAAAACACTCAAAAAATATTGGCCGATCATCTTATCAAGTTGGCAGATTTCGGCTTTCCTGTAGTTGCAATGGACTTTCGGATGGCTGCTAAAGCTTACTTAGACAAAAAAGGATCCCGTATTTCATTGTTCAAAGATAATCCGCCTGGTTATGAGTCGATAAAATCTTACTTGATGCCTCATAAAAACATAGCCCTACGAATTTGTTCCAATATTAAAAGAGTTCGAGCAGAAGTTTCTGAAGCTGAATTGAATGACTATATGGAAAACTTAGGAGTCGCTATAGAAAATATTTCACCCTTTCGAATATGGAATTACGATGAGACCAACCTAAGTGACGACCCAGGAAACAAAAAAGTCATTTGTAAAAGAGGAGCTAAGTAGGTTGAAAAAATATGCAATTTTAGCAAAAGTGCCACTTCTGTTATGTTTTGTGGCAATGCAGAAGGAAAATGCCTCGCTCCTTATGTTGTATACAGAAAATGGCCCCCAAAACGCTACAACCGCCCCAAGAGTGGGTGGTTAGACGGAACTACATTTGAAGATTGGTTTGAATATCATTTTCTTCCGGAAGTGAAAAGCGAAGTTGGACCTGTTATTTTAATAGGTGACAACCTCTCGCCCCCTATCAAAAACCGGCCGGTTTCTTTTCGGGTTTTAGCAAAAAAAAAGACCGAAAAATTTCCTTTCCCAAAACCAAACCAAAAAACCCGGGGGTAAGGCCCGCCCCAAAAAAGAGGGGGCAAATTTTAACCAAAGGGAAAAAGTCAAAAAATCTTCCCCTTTTTCAAAATTTTTTTTTTAAATTTTTTTCAATTTTTTTTCAAAACAAATTTAAAACAGAAATAGATAAAAGTCAGAATCTAATTTTTGGTTTTAAAAAATGTGGGATTTATCCTTAAAATAAGCAAATGTTACTTGATCGCCTACCAAAAAACTTGACTGAAGTGAATAAAGATATGATGGGTTCAGCTTTCTTAAACAGATAGAAGCAAAACGTGCAGAATATTTGGGAACTGAGAATAGAACCAAGCAGAGAGGAAAAAATTGCAGGTTTCTGCTGGAAAAAGCATAAGTTCCAGTGACCTGATAAGCCCAGATACCATGCCTTCAAAACAAATATTTGCTAAGCTAAAACAATATTTGTCTTCAAGCTCTTCTGAGAGCTCCTTAAATGAGAATAATTTAGAGTCTGATAATCTAAGCGAATTATTTTCTGATCTGCTTAAAGACGAGAATAATGAGGTTATTTAAAATCCTAAGGTTGAGATACCAAGTCATGGGAATTTAAACATAGGCGGTTTTGTGTTGGTAACGTTTAATGCCAACCAATATCCTGGAAAAATCATCAAGATTTCAAAAGAAGGATCCACAGTAGACTGTATGGAAAAAGGAATTAAATTTTGAAGGTTGCCAGAAAAAAAGGACGCATTTCTGGTGTCTAAGAGAAATCAGTACAACGTTTCAGAAATTGATAATTTTGTTGAAAAATAAATGTAAATTTTAGTATAGATGGAGGATATTTTTTGCAAAGCATTAGGTTAAAATATGTTTTGAACTTTTGTACCTATGAAACATTGAGAATTTTTGTTTAAGTTCTTGCAAATGTATTGATTATTTGCAATAGATTTCGTTAAAATACATTTTTTGTTGTAAATTTTGCATTTTTTCAGTTTATTATCTATTTGGAATACCGCCAGTATTTTTTTTCAACTTCTATTTACCTACAATCAATTTAACCCACTATGTTTCAGTGTAACATTAACCCAAAACCTAATTAACATGCACGGGACAATGTTTTCCCGATTCAAGGTAACTTTGGCCGACTTGAAAAAAATATATTTTTTTGACAAATAATTTACAGGGTCGTATCTAGGTATGGCCGCGCCCTTGGCGGGGCTTAACATTTGCGCCCCCTCGCACATCGGGAGATTTAGGGAGTATGGAATCCCCCCCCCCTTAACGTTATTTCCTGGGAATTTTACAAAATTAAAGTTCAAGGTTGTAGGTTTAAAGTTTTTTGGACCGAGAATTTCGTTTTTTTAAATACCAATTTTGAGGTGGAATTTGTGTCAAATTTATGATTTACATAAAACAACTGTATGTGTCTGACTGAAAGAAATGGAATGTAAACTAACCATATATCCTTATTTGTGGTTGATTAAACTTGGATTAAATTTTCTCAACGATAAAATCGTAGTTACAAAAATACTGCGCATAACAGGCCTACTAAAATTTAACATTTATACTTTAATACAACAAGAAAAATTTTAAAATACCAATTTATTCACAGCTTATATATTAAAAAAATTCAAAGAATTACATTCTCGCTGAAGGTATCAGAATAAATTAATATTTTATTAATAATTCATACAGGATACTGACAACTGATGAAGAAAAAATTCATAGCCGATTTTGCGCCCCTCAGGTAGCCGCGCCCTTGGCGGGCGCTCATCTCGCCACCGCCTAAATACGGCCCTGATAATTTATTATACAGACAAACTGAAGTACAAAATCGATGGGAACATCCATTATGATGCATAAATAAAAATTACGTACCATAGAGATTAACAGATGCTTTATTACAAGCCAAATATTACCAAAAAAAAAAAATTTAAAAAAATTTGGGGCCCAAAGTTTTCCCCATTTGGCGGTACCCTTTTTGTTTCACATTCCTGAGGGTTATGCGAGTCTTATAATCTCGATTTCTTAATTTTGTCTAACGTTAAAAGGCTTTTTAAAAAGCAAATAATAAACAGAACCTGTAAAAATTCAATCGTTTACGCGGTTATTTCGTGAATTTGTCTATTTTAAAATCAAGTGCTATTTTTAAAAAGAAGAATGAAAGAATTTTTATAAATGAAAGACCACAATACTGGAGGGAGCACAGAATAATGAACCAGTAGAGTGGGTCAAAGTCGATAAATTTGTTAAGGGCAAACCGTTCTTTATCCTTGATATTCAAAGACCCCGAAAAGAAGTGGATTTATTTTACTTTAAAAAAATACTTTATATACAACAGTAATACTAAATATAGAAGTTTTTTTATGTACCATGCGATCCATTATAAGAAGAGCACCAGGTTTTGGCACTTTTTTTGATTTTAGAATTTTCAAACTAAAAATTCATTAAGTGGGATAGCTCAAAGTATTTTATGACTTGATTTTTCTTTCGTGGGGTCAACTACCAACGATTAATCGCAAAGTCGTTAATAGTTTTAAATAGGATGACTAGTTCCCGTCTATATTTTTTTATTGTTTAGAAATTTCTCTGATAGGCTCAATAAAAATTGAGGTAGTTAAACGATTAGTTTTCAAGATATTCCGTCTCAAAAATTTCGAAAATAAAAATTAGTGAAATCTAGTATATAAATTTAAAAATGAATTACCCCAAGAACATCAGCACTGAGGCAATCGTGAATGGGGCAATGGCAAAGAATATAAACCCAATAAGAAGCGACATAAAGTTCCCAATAGCATTGGTTATATGGGAAACAAATTTCTGACGTCACGTGTAGACGGAATGACACTTAAACAGCTTGGGGGGACACTGAGAGAAATATCAACGGTAAAAATTAATTTTACACGGGAAAAAAATTATATGTAAATATCGTCCCTTTCAAGGAGTTTTTTTTTTCAGTCTTTTTAGGGTTGGTTATTCTCAAAAAAAATTAGATTTTTTTAGAAAAATGGTTTTAGGCAAAGCGATGTTTACAGGGGGTTAAATATTGCAATTTTTCTTAAAAAATTATTATGTAATGTTTGGTGCTAAAATATTTTAAGAAATCTTTATTTCAAA